>CAUYRH010169733.1:0-13762 GCA_963574655.1 Perodicticus potto | reverse complement strand
CCCCCCCCCCCCCCTCCGCGCGCGCCCCCGCGGGGGGGGGGCCCCCCCCCCCCCCCAAGCGACGGGAGAAGGCTGTTCAGCAGCCTATGCCCTTCGCAGTTAGCAGCTCACTTAGAAAAGTGGACTTCACAGGCCAGTTCTCTACCTTGACTACAGGAAGAAGTAGACTGAATTAAGGTTACTTTATGCAGATTTTTTAAAATTTAACAGCCAGTGCCAACTACTGTTAGATTCAGGAAGTGGTATTATTTTAGCTTCTGCCCAGTACTTTAAGTTCAAATCTGGTCTCTAGATCAGCAAGAACAAATGGTACATTTTCATGTGGTTTCTGGCAAATTGCCTGTGGATGGTCTGACTCACTCCACCTGCACAACTTCTGTCTTCAACTTGACTTTCCTTTCTAGCCGCTGTGACAGGAAGACAGAATGAAATCAAGATCTCTGCCATGGTAGCAAATACTTGTCAGAGAATGTTTTATATGCTTTTCCCAGTCATTTCTTTCTCTTTTTCTTCTTTCTACCACACATAAGTATACAATTGACATTAATATAATGGAAACCTTTTGTATTCCTACGATGAAATAGCCAGCCACATACAAGCATGTCAAAAACCTTTAAAAATATCTCTCACTTGCCTGTCCCCCTAAGTGAGGTTTTTCTCTCACAATTGTATAATAGAAGAATCTATAAAGGATGGATTTTACATTTTTTTAATTTCAGAATATGATGGGGGTACACACTTTTTAGTTACCTAGTTTGCTTTTGTCAAAGAAAAAAATGTGTCCTTCACCCAGAATGGATTAATTTTACACACTGAGTGAGTGAATTTACCTGCCCCTTCCTCCCTCCTCCATCTGCTTAATTTCCAATGACTATTTACTTTCATTTGTGTACAAAAGAATTTATCAATTAGTTTCACTTTGGTAGTGAGTACATGTGGCCTTTGTTTGTCCATCCTTGTGGTAATTCACTTAGAAGAATGTTCCCCAGATCCATCCAGGTTATTAACAAAAGACACTTGATCACCATTTTTTTTCATGGCTGAGTAGAACTCCATGGTATACATACACCATATTTTATTAATCAACTCATATATTGGTGGGCACTTGGGTTGTTTCCACATCTTGGTGATAGTGAATTGTTCTGTTATGAACAAAAAGTGGATTTTTAAATATGATAATATTTGGAAAGACATGACAAATTATAAGCCGTGAAAGTTATTAGTATCACCATTAATGTATTGGCAGAGTCATGACAGTAACTGATTCATAGGGAATGTTTCATATCAAGGTAGCTGGCTTCTTTATAGTCTGCCAACATCTGATTTTTCCTGGCATTTCCAACTCGTGTCTGACTGTCCTTTTGCACAGGGCCACCGCCTATTCAGACTGCCTCCTTCTTGTCCTCCGGAGACAACATTCCTGTCTTACCTGTCTGATCTTCTTCACACTGTTCCCGTAGCCTATAATTCTACTCCAAATTCTATTCATGTTTTAAGCCCCACTTCAAACCAAGGTAGATTAAGCACATTTCAGGAATGCCGTGAAGATTATTCTAAAGGAGAAAGATGTGGACACCTAAAGCTCCTTTGAGTTCTCAATTCTCTTTGATCTTTTTTGTCCTGTCATAAATGGATCGCTATTTATTTTTTTTTAGGTTGGTTGTATATTTCCACTTACTAATTCCTGAGAACAGGAATCATCTCGTAGACATTTTATCTTTCATATCACAGAATGGGACACATTAAATTGGTAACTGTTGATTAATTTCTTGATCTGAGTATTATTGGAAAATGGTGATGAACTCTTATCCATTTTTGTTGAGGAAAGGCAATATAATGAATTAAAATTGAAAAAATAGGATTTGGTTTATAGAGTATTAATTTTCTGCTAGTAAAGGATATTACATATTCAGTATTATTGAATGAAATACAGTAACCACTTCCTTCAGAGCCATTCAAATAATCTAAATAGTGTCTAGTTGGTTTTAATAATAACCTTGTTGGACTAAAGAAAAAAGAATAAGGTAAGTTTCCAAGGCCTCTTATACTTGAGAATGTATGTATTCAAACATTGGTATGTCATACTATGTCTGCAATATAATTCACTGACTGTCTCATAGTACCACAAGAATACTTATTGACAAGTCTGTCTATGTGCTAGTTCTTTGCACAGGGTAGAATATTCCTGGTGACTTAATATTTGATTAATTGCCTTATGTCCAGTATTTTATGCGGTCCTGAATGTTTTTATGACATACTCTCTCAATACGTCCTGAATTACCTCTCAAAATAATCTGTTTATTTGGCAGGTCATTGCCAATTTGTTTTTTGGGGGGAATCTTTCATTGATTTTCCACGTGGTTATAACAGTGGTTATCATCACCGCAGCCATGCTTGTGTCCTTGCTGATTGATTGCCTTGGAATAGTTTTAGAGCTCAATGTAAGTACATTCAAAGATTTACTCCATTGGGTTGTTGCAACTGGGTAGGCATCTAGTGGGTAGTTTTACTAGTCTGAGATTTCCTAACTGTAAGGCTTTAAAATATGTAACATAAGTATGTTCATTTCTCTATCCATTGTCATTGTCTCTATCCGGGTTCAAACCTGCAAGCCCTGGCGTATGTGGCCATTGCCCTAGCCGCTGAGCTACAGGCGCTGAGCCTTTATTAAATTTTTTTAAATTTCAGAATGTTAGGGGATACGGATGTTTTGTTACATACTTTGTTTTTGTACAAATTGAGTCAAAGTTGTCCAGCTAAGTGTGCCCTCACCCAGAGAGTACCCAACAGGAGTGAACTTACCCATCCATCTCCTTCTCTCCTCTCCCCTCAGCTTCAGACTTTATTGTCTCAATAATTTTTAGTTAATATCTTTCATCTGAGTTAATAATTGCAGTACTTTAGGAATTTACTTAATAGCTTTTAACTCAGGTAATAACTGTAGTCCTTTAGGAATTCTTTTTTATAGAGGCTTCCGAATCATCACCAAGTGAACCAATGACCTTCATAGATGAGATGTGTATTAGAAAGAGATCTTGCAAAGTTAGGGAGGTGCTGTTATTCAGTATAACTAAATACTGTAGGTTTAAAATGATTTACAGGCAGTGCCCATATCGCAGTGGGTAGAGCGCTGGCCACATACACCAAAGCTGGTCGGTTCAAACCTGGCCTGGGCCAACTAAAAACAACAGTGACAACCGCAACAACAACAACAACAAAAATACCTAGGTGTCGTGGTGAGCGCCTATAGTCCTAGCTACTTGGGAGGCTGAGGCAAGAGAATTGCTTAAGGCCAAGAGTTTGAGGTTGCTGTGAGCTATGACACCATAGCACTCTACCCAGGGTGACATAGTGAGACTCTGCCTTAATTAATTAATTATATGATTTAGGGTTATGTTATTCAATTAAAGGAAAAAAATTTAGGACTTTCTTTTTATTTTGTTGTTTTCATGGCAATAGATTACAATGAGATGTTTTTCCAAAGCAGATGCACCCTTGATTTTAAAGAATTCATTTTAGAAATAAATAAAATAATATAAATACCATTCTTGGTAATAAGATCTAGCATTTTAACACTACTGCTATTGTTAGAGAAAAGAGACACCTGCAGTAATTGGGCCCTGTGGGTGTCTACTTGGAGCAGTATTTAAAAAAAAAACAACAAAAGAAACAGCTGGTACCTGTGACCAGCATAACCAACCTAACAAGCATTGTGTGCAGCTTACAGTGGAAGGAAGAGAGCAAGCCAAGCACCTCTCAAGAGCCTGGACATAGAGATACGGTCATCAGGGTGAGCCAGCCACACTCTACCCTACCAAAGAACTGAGCTAGAAAGAGTATCTCTTTAAAGTATAGGGTGGATTTCATGACTCCAAGTTGATTATAAAGCAGAAATTTAAAAGATGTATAAGCATTCTCTTAGTTAATTTTCATCTTCCTTGCATCATTTGAGAGATTTCTATTCAAGTAGACAAATCCAGTCACTTTTCCAATCTGTATTGCCAGTAAAAACCTTCAAAACCCTCTATTCTTTCTCTATTGCAAACTGCAAAATGCCCTGGAATTAATAGTGGTATTATCAATGAATAGTGTTTTCCTGCCTTTATAAATAAGACTATGTTTTATTGTCTTTTTAATAAGCAGTTATGATTTTACATCCTGTCAAACAACTTCAAAAATGACTTCAAAGCCCATAGTGTACCTTCAAGCAAATCTACATTAAGTAGATCAAATAAACTGGACTTTTTGTAGGAAATATAACAGATGGAATTGTTCTATCACTTTCCTGATGATCTGGACTTTTAGCAACAGCCTCTAGTAAAATTGAGTTTTCAAATATTGAGAACATAACTGGCATCTAAAAAAGATACTCCACTGGTCGTCTTCCAGTACAAATATGAACTATATAGCTGTCCCTCCAATTGTTATTTTTTCCTCTCTTAAGAATTATAACATAGACAGAACACCTATTGCTTTACATTGCCTTGCAAGTTAGGTTTGGAAGAGTCCCAAAAGGCTGAGTGCTGACAGCTTCTTAGCAGCAGCTACAGGCAGGTTTCATCCTGATAGCACCTTCACAATCAGTAGTTCCAGATAAGTGAGTTTCCTATTTTTGTCCTACAAAGAGATGATACTGTACACACACACACACACACACGTCCAAGGCTATATAAAGAGAGAAAGAGCTAGATATTTGAATTACTTTTTTATTTTCATAAATTCTTACATCAAAAAAATTAAAAAGAGTAATACTTGTTACAAATACAGCCTGAGTTGTGCAGTATTTTCGATAACTTAAAATGTATCATCAATTCCAAGTATCATGATAGAGCCTATGGAATCCACAATTTATTTAATTCCAGCAGTATAATAATTGATCTTTTATTTATTATGTACTTTTGTAGATAATCATTCATATTTATGTGCAATAAATGGCAAAAGCTTATTGTCTGTGCATGTTAAGTTAGAATGCACGTATGGTACTTCTTAGTATTTCCCATTCTTATCCCTTACTGTGGGAACATTTTCTGTATAGTGTGGTCCCTACTATTTTTTCTTAAATTTTTAAATACTGCCTGGAGAGACTATTTTCATTATGTGTCAGCCTTATCATTTCTCTGGACTTCGTTGTTTTAGTAAAAATAAAAGATAATTGGGGCAGCACCTGTGGCTCAAAGGAGTAGGGCACTGGCCCCATATACCAGAGGTGGTGGGTTCAAACCTGGCCCCAGCCAAAAACTGCAAAAAAATAAATAAATAAAAGATAATGGTGTTATTAAAATCATATTTGTAATATTTCTGGTATGGAAATGGTGCTTAGCATAAAACACACAGTAATTTTAACTGGAAATATTTTAAAATGGTTATTTTAAAGTTATTTATAAGATAGAGATTGTTATTTCACATCATTCAACTTCACATTTATTTTGCTATGATTTTCCCTGGGAAAATAATGGCAAAATAATGTGTCGAAAAGCTTTTCAACCATAGGAGATTGATGCATAGGGTTTCATTATACTATTCTTTCTACCTTTATGCATACTTATAAATTTTCATAATAATCTGTTTTAATATGTATACAGAAAAAGACATTTTATGTAAAAATCCATTTAATTATAAACCAACATTCACATTTGTTATTTAAGACTATTTAAGAAACTTACATTTTATGATTTAAGAGTATAACATTTATGATATATCACATTCATAGAACAAAAGATAAAAACCACATGATTGTCTCACTTGAGGCAAAAAAAAAAAAAGTTGTAAAGGTCAGCATTCTTTCTTGATAAAGACTCTAACGTTTAGATAAAGAGGGAAAATTCCTCAACATATTGAAGGCCATTTATGAAAACCCATGGCTGACACCTTAATCGTTAAGGGAAAACTAAAGGCTTTTCCACTAAGATCCAGTGCAAGGCAGGAATATCCAAAATGCCACTCTCACCACTATTATTTATTATAGTACTACAAGTACTAGCAAGAGTACTAGACATCAGACAAGAAAAAGAAATAAAAGGCATCCAAATAAGAAAGGAGGAAGTAAAATTACCTCATTTGAAGATGACATAATTCTATCTGTAGAAAGCTCCAAAGATTTCTGTAAAAAGCATTAAAACTAAGAACTCAGTACAGTTGAAGGATACAAAATTAATACACAAAACTCAGTAGCATTTCTATACACAAATAACAAACTAGCTGAAAAAGAAATCAAGAAAATCCCATTTATGATAGCATCAAAGAAAAAGCATTATTTTTTTAGAGAAAGACTCTCACTCTGTTACCAAGGCTGAGTGCCACAGTGTCAGCATAGTTCACAGCAACTTCAAACTCCTGGATTTATGGGATCTGCTCGCCTTAGTCTCTCAAGTAGCTGCAATTACAAGCACTTGCCACAATGACCAACTAATTTTTATATATTTAGTATATAGAGGGTCTTGCTCTTGTTCAGACTGGCCTTAAACTCCTGAGCTCAAGGGGTCCTCCTCTTTGGCCTATCAGAGTGCTAGGACTGCAAGTGTGAACCACCATGCAAGCCACATCAAAGAAAATTAAAATAAAATGCTTAGGAATGATTTAACCAAGGATGTAAAAGATTTATACACAGAAAACTATAAAATGTTAATGAAAGAAATTGAAGAAAACAAGGCATGGTGGCTCATGCTGGTAGTCCTAGCACTCTAGGAGGCCTAGGTAGGTGAATCACTTGAGCTCAGCAGTTGAAGACCAGCTAGAGCAAGAGCAAGACACCCTCTCTACTGAAAATAGAAAAATTAGCTGGGCTTATTATAGTGGGTGCCTGTTGTCCCAACTACTCGGGAGGCTAAGATAGAAGGATCACTTGATCCCAGGAGTCTAAGGTTGCTGTGAGCTAGGCTGACACAAAGGTACTCTAAGACTCAGGCAAAAAAGTGACTCTGTCAGAAAGAAAGAGAAAGGAAAGGAGGGAGGCAGGCAGGAAGGAAGGAAGGAAGGAAGGAAGGAAAAAAAAGAGTAAATATTGTCAAAATGTCCATACTATCCAAAGCAATATACAGTTTCCCCCAATCTCCATCAAAATTATAATGGCATTCTTCACAGAAATAGGATGAACAGTCCTAAAATCAATGTGAAACCACAAAAGACCCAAATAACCAAAGCAATATTGAGAAAGAAAAACAAAGTTAGAGGGAGCACATTTCCTGATTTTAAATTATATTACAAAGCTATAGTAATCAAAACAGTATGGTATTGGCATAAAATTAGAAACATGGGTCAATGGAACAGAATAGAGAACCCAGAAATGAATCCAAACATACACAGTCAACTGATTTTTGATAAGGACAGCAAGAGGACACAATGAGGAAAGGATATTCTCTTTAATAAATGGTACTTAGAGGGTGGCGCCTGTGGCTCAGCGAGTAGGGTACCGACCCCACATACCGAGGGTGGCGGGTTCAAACCCAGCCCCAGCAGAACTGCATCAAAAAATAGCTGGGCGTTGTGGTGGGCACCTGTGGTCCCAGCTACTCGGGAGGCTGAGGCAGGAGAATCGCCTAAGCCCATGAGTTGGAGGTTGTTGTGAGCTGTGACTCCATAGCACTCTACCAAGGGCAATAAAGTGAGACTTTGTGTCTAAAAAATAAAAAAATAAATGGTGCTGAGAAAACTGGATTTCCACACATAAAAGAATAAAAGTAGACATTTATATCACATATCCTTAAATGGATAAAAGACCTAAATGTAAGATAGAAGCTATAAAACTCTTAGAAGAGAACATAGAGGAAAAATCTCCTTGACATTAGCCTTGGCAGTGATGTTTCGGATATCATATCAAAGGCTCAGATTACAAAAGCAAAATAAACAAATGGACTATGTCAGACTAAAACTTCTGCAGAGAAGAGGAAATAACAAAAAGGAAAAAGGCCATCTACAGACTAGAAAAAATATTTGTAAACCACCTAACTGATAAGGGGTGATATCTGAAATTTATAAAGAACTCTTAAGCTCAATAGTAGAAAACAACAATTTATTTAAAAAAGGACAAAGGACTTGAATAGACATTTCTCCAAACAAGATTTGAAAATGGCCACCAGGTATAAATTATCAGGAAAATTAAAACCACCCAGAGATACCACTTCAAACACTACATATAATCAAAAGGACAAGAGATAACAGATGTTGGCAAGGGTGTGGAGAAAAGGGAAAATCTGAGTACACTGTTGGAGAGAATATAGATTTGTACAGTTGTTATGGAAAACAGTATGAATGGTCCTAAAGAAATTAAAATTAGAAATATTATATGTCCCAGAAAACCCTAGTCTGCAAGAGCTCAAGTAAAGAGGAGAGACAATATGTGCCCCATACAATTTCCCAAAAGTTCCCAATTGTACACAAATGACAAATAGAACTCTCAAGTAATTCTAAATAAGTATAAGAAAATATAATGTAACTGAAAACATGGGAAATTTTAAGAATTTACCAGAAGCAGTCTTCCTATTTTTGCTTTAGTATTTTCTGATCATCTTTTCTTAAGTTTGGTCTACTATTATACTATTTTCATTGTTTTATCTATAAATATACTATTGGAAGAGGAAAAACTTATTTCTAAGTCTGTCTTAGAATTTTTTTTTTTTTTTGAGACAAAGTCTCACTATGTTGCCCTCAGTAGAGTGCTGTGGCATCACAGCTCACAGCAACTTCAAACTCTTGGACTTAAGGAATTCTCTTGCTTCAGCCTCCCAAGTAGCTGGGACTACAGGGGCCTGCCACCATGTCTGGCTATTTTTTTATTTATCGTAGTTGTCATTGTTTAGCAAGCCTGGGCTGGGCTTGAACCTGCCAGCTCCAGTGTATGAGGTTGGTACCATAACCACTGAACTATAGGCACCAAGCCTGTCTTAGAATTCTCTTTCTTTCTTTCTCTTTCTTTCTTCTGTCTTTCTTTCTTTCTTTCTTTCTTGCTTTCTTGCTTTCTTCTTTCTCTCTCTCTCTTTCTTTTTTTTTGATTCAGCTGACTTCAACATTTAACATGGACAATAAAAATACATTTTGTGAATATTTTTAAAAGCTATTCAAAGAATGTTTCCATCCAATAACATTATTTTATTTCTTGTTTTCAACACACAGGGTGTGCTCTGTGCAGTTCCCCTAATTTTTATCATTCCATCAGCGTGTTATCTGAAACTGTCTGAAGAACCAAGGACACACTCAGATAAGATTATTTCTTGTTTCATGCTTCCCATTGGTGCTGCGGTGATGGTTTTTGGATTCGTCATGGCTATCATAAATCCTCAAGACTGCACCCATGGTCAGGAAATGTTCTACTGCTTTCCTGACAATTTCTCCCTCACAAATATCTCAGATTCTCATTTTCAACAGACAACACAACTTTCCCCTTTAAATGTCAGTATCTTTCAATGAGTTGACTGATTTAAAAAATGTATGTTTTCAAGACAAAAATATGTTTTCATAGACTTGCATATCACATAATAACTTTTATACATGTTTTAGTCTTTATTTATATTATAAAATTATCTTTGGGCATTTATCCGGTCTTGCTTTTCTTTACTCTTTAGTGCAATATTAAAGATAAGAAAAGAAAATTAAATGTATTTTACCTTAAACAGGGACAAAATAGATGTTTGTTTTTTTAATGACTGCACTACACCGATCCTAATCGAAGAGGGAAAAATAAAGCCTTTAGCATTTGCTGCCTTCCCCTCAAAGCATTACTCTTTTGACAGTTGAGCCAATATATTGTGCTCCAAACTAAGAGGGCAATTGTGGGTTTCAATTTTGTGTATGTGTCCTTTGGGGGAATCTTAAGATGGAATACTTTACATCTGTGGAATCTAAGAGAAGGGAAACCCAAAACTAATAAAAAGAATAGATATCCCCAAAACAAAAAAGAAACCAACCATTGGGGCCAGGCACAGTGGCTCACACCAGTAATCCTAACACCTGGGAGGCCTAGGTAGGTGGATAGCCTGAGCTCATGGGTTCAAGACCAGCCTGTACCAGTGCAAGATCCCATTTCTAAAAAATAGCCAGGCATTGTGGCAGGTGCCTGTAGTCCCAGCTACTTGGGAGTCTGAAGCAAGAGAATTGCTTGAGCCCAAGAGTTGGAGGTAGCTGTGGCTCTATGGAGGGCCACAAAATGAGACTCTGTCTCAAAAAATAAAGAAAAAAAAATTCACCATTATTGTTTTAGTAGCATCCCTTGGTTAGAGGGAAGTAGATTCCTATAGACACAAATAACGCCCCCCCCCCCATGAAAAGAAGCATGAATAATAGGTGGGAGGTACAAAGCCAGGTGTGTGAACAATCTAGATTACCTCCCCACTTTGGATGATGTGGAAATAAAATAATATTGTCCTTATACAACAGAAAACACACACACATATTGTTGTGAAATAAAAACTAAGAGACCAGTTATGCATCAGATTTCGACCTGTTGAATCCGAAGTGCTGTCAGGAATATAAAATCAGAAGCTGAACTTGGAAGCTGGAGACTTGCAAGAAAAATCAGAGCTACAGAAAAAGCATTCTCACACCTCTGGGGGTCCTCAGAGAGATTTCTGGGAGTCCTTGTTTGTCAGGCTTCTTTGGAAGAAGACACTTGAGAAAGAGTTTGTTGTAACTAGTAGGAGAGAGAGGAGAAAGCAGGCTTGGGAGGGGGAGTGGGGCTGCAAGCAGGCTGACAAAGCCTGAGCCAAGCCCGTTGGATGGCTGGTGCACGTAGGACCCACCAGAGTTGTCCCTGTCAAAAGGAAATAACCAGATTTTAATACTGCTGCGTCCATCCGTCACTGAGCAAGGGCACCAGGGAAGGATGAACCCTGGGGCTAAGTGGCCCTTTGTAGCTGAGTAAACTCAGAGGAACTCAGCTGGAGGCTGTCTGCTGAGAGCCGGGGCACCACACTCTTCCTCTGGGGGGCTTCTGAGAGACACAGCTGTGCCGACCACAGATGCCCTTGGTTTTTAATGAGGACTTTTTGACGTCTGTTAATGAGGATTTCATGTCTTCATATCTATGGCAATCTTTAAAAAGTAACAAATAAAAATTTGGGACCATCTGGATGACTTCCTTGGACCAAGTATTACCTGAGATTATATTTCTTACCTTTTTATTTGTATTTCAATCAGGTTGACCATCCGTTAGTGGTATATTAATTGTTGCCAAGGAATGAGAAAATATCACAAGCAGAGTTAATGCATAGGTGATGTGTTTGTATAAATTAGAGTCAAAAAAAATTCCACAGGAAGTGTATGAAAGATAGGTTCACAATAATTTGAATAAAGTGGTAAGAGCTGAGTCATCCCGTGACTCACAGCGGAAAAGGCCCGTTGAATACAAAAGAACCTGCACCTTTTTTGAGCAGGCAGAACTATACTCAGGATTTGAGTACTGATTTTTGTTTCAGTAAAAGATCATTCAAGTCACTAAATTAATTTAAATTCTGTTGATTGTATGGCTTTTCTGTATTTAACTTGTAAATTTGTTTTTTATGCTATAGTTAAGAATCAAAAGACTAAGTAAGCAGTTTGTGTCTATTTTTAGACTGGCACATTAGGTAAAATAATAATAAATACTTAACTGCATACTGAGAGAACAGAAAAATGTTTGCAGCAGTTCATCATTACTCAAAACTGAAAAAGACACTTACATACCTAGTTATTAGATAAAGTCATGAGAGAAGAGAGTTCCAAGAGTGTACAAAAACAAATGCGTCAAGGATAACGTCTCTTCGCACTTAGATGTTTTAACCTTGACTCTTCAAGTAGATAAAAAAAGACTCCCAGTAGGAACTGAATACAGCATTAATATGTGATGAATCTGTGTCGGTTTGTTTGTTTTTAGTCAACAAGACTGCCTTTGACTCTTGTTAGTAGCCTCACGGATTACCAACATCTTTAAATTATAGTTGAATACATCTCAGGAGCTAACACTTATTTTTCAGAAATACTTGCATTTATTTGCCACCATGAAGAACTTCAAGAACCACCCGCCCCTTAGTTTCTGTTCTGTCCCAATTTAACAAGAGGCTTCCACTGAAATTCCTTGCTTCCCTGCTACTTGTTGCTTCTAACAAAGCAACTTGAAGATTTTAAGCCAGTGTTTCAAATTGTCACTACATTTTAACTTACAATGTGCTTCCAAATTTTAAAACTGTGGTGGTGTATAGCAATAGTGTCTTTATACTCAAATGTGAACATCTAACTATACCATCCATTTATGTGTGTAAACTGTATGGCCTCTATGTAATTTAGGAGTTGGGTCCTAGCCCACTTCAGTTATTATGGAATCTAATCTCAACACTAACTTGAACCATCTTCACAAGTCAAAATGGGTAAACTGCCTTGGGTGGACTGTTTCCAGTGATTCCAGGCAATAACTGTTGCCTCTTATCCCTAAAGGAGACTGAATCCTCGTTATCAAGCTAAGAAAATTCCAACTAGTCCTCTGCTGAACTTGCGCTGTATAAATCTGTCTAATTAAAGATACATTTTTTGGACAGAAAAAGTCTCCTATTTATCTGCCATACTTCTGCTTGGGAAGTCAGTAATAATCTTTAAGCAGAGGTGGCTGTTGATCAGACCAGGTGTTGTCAGGTCATCTGAGAGTGACTCAAGCATGGGTCAGAGTGACCAGGAGGTAGGTGCCCACAAATGCTTTGCTGACTGTGGCAGGGTAATAATTAGCAACGTCAATCAGTTAAGCTCTTTGAAAAGTTTATATTTATTCTCAAAAGCATATCAAGAACTTTCCAGGATCATAGGAGCAAACATGCTGTGTGGATCAGAGACTCCACGAACTGAAGAACACCAAACCGGGAAAGAAAGAGCACAGCGGCTCAGGGTCAGAATCCCCAGAGGGCTTCTTAAAACACAGCTTGCTGGGCCTCACCCCCAGGGTTTCTGGTTCAGTACTCTGGAATGGGGCCTGGGAATCTGCATTTTGGGAAAGTTCTCAGGATGAGAATGTGTGGATGCTATTGGTTTGGAAACCACACTTGAATAAATTTGGAAGCTGAACATGAGTATAAGATGGGGCCATTTGTTTAGAGGATGCAGCAAATACAAGCAGGATGTAAGAATATGATGCCGGAGCTCAAGGAAGAAACTGAGGCTGGGACATAGGGAAAGCCATTGGCACATATTAATGTATTTATCCTTTGTCTCTTTGAAAAATTGTCTAGAGACACTTACAGTATGGGGAGGAGAAACTGAGACAGTAAGATTAGTGAGAGTAATGACATGGGAGAGGGAAGAATTAAAACAAAAAAGAGAGAGAAAACAGATTACAGCTTAAATCAACACAGCTGTGGTGGTTACACTGAGGGGGGTCTGAGCCCGCTGGCCTTCAGGGAGTATTGCCGGAACGTCACAGCTTTCATTGTGATAAGACAGAAAATACCCCAGTTCTTCAAATTTGCTAAGGATTAACTTATCAAAAGAATGGCCTTCAAGTTTGCTAAGGACTAACTTATCAAAAGAATGGCCTGTTTGGAAAATTACATTGGGAACAGGAATATTGCTGGATTATGAACGAGGTTTTTTGTTTGTTTGTTTGTTTTTGAGACAGAGCCTCAAGCTGTCACCCTGGATAGAGTGCTATAGCATCACAGCTCACAGCAACCTCCAATTCCTGGGCTCAAGCGAGTCTCCTGCCTCCACCTCCCAAGTAGCTGGGACTACAGGTGCCCGCCACAACACCCGGCCATTTTTTGGTTGCAGCTGTCATTGTTGTTCGGCAGGCCTGGGCTGGATTCAAACCCGC
>CAUYRH010169732.1:0-65785 GCA_963574655.1 Perodicticus potto | reverse complement strand
AAGGGTGATACTAAATTAAAGAGAAAGGAGGTTGAAGATAAATGACCTTCCTCTTCTAGCTTGAAAATACAGATGTTGGCATGGATGTGAAGAAAAGGGAATACTTCTGCACTGCTGGTGGGAATGCAAACTAATACGTTCCTTTTGGTAAGAAGTTTGGAGAACACTCAGGGATCTAAAAATTGACCTGCCATTGTATCTTGCAATTCCTCCACTAGGAGTATATCCAAAAGACAAAAAATTACTTTGTAAAAAGATATTTGCACCAGATTATTTAATGCAGCTGAATTTGTAACAGTCAAGTCATGGAAGAAGCCCAAGTGCCCATCAACCCATGAATGGGTTAATAAATTGTGGTATATGTATACCATGGAATACTATGCAGCCTTAAAAAAGATGAAGCCTTTACCTCTTTTATGTTTACATGGAGGGATCTGGGACATATTCTCCTGAGCAAAATGTCTCAAGAATGGAGGAAAAAGTATCCAATGTACTCAGTACTTCTATGAAAGGTACTTATATTTGCTCACACTTTCTTATGAAAGATAGAATACAACTATAGCCCAGGATGAAGGAGAGAAATGGAGTGGGAAGGGAGGGGAGTGGGGAGGTTTGACAGCAGGAGGGTAAAAGGCGGGACCACACTTATGGAGCACATGACAAGGGCACAAGTCAAATCTGCCAAGTGTAGAACATAGATGTTTTGGTGCAATAATCAAGTAAATGAGGTGAAAGCTATCTTAATTGGTTTGATCTAACCACATCAGATTGTATTAAAAAAAAAGCACATTGTACCCCACATATGCATGAATGTATTCATGAGCCGCTATATGTATTTGACTTAATAAAAAAAAAAAGAAAGAAAGGAGGAATCATCCCCCCGAAGAGGAAATCTACAGTGGGACCTAAGGACTGAGAGGAAGGGGCCGCAGTACAAGGGTAAGTGGAGCATTTCTGGTCAAGGATATAATTCCCTACACGGAGGTCTCGGTGTTGGACAAAACTTGTATTGGGGATCAGTCAGTGTGGCTACACCTTGTGACCAAGGAGGAGAATGGCACACACTGAGATGGAAAAGGCAGACAGGTAAGACATCCTCCTAAGTAAACTATCACAAGAATGAAAAAGCAAGAATCCAAGGTACTCAGGATTTTTTTTTGTCACAGAATCTCACTATGTTGCCCTTCATAGAGTGCCATGGCATAAGTCTCACTAGGTCACCCCTGGTAGAGTGCTGTGGCATCACAGCACATAGCAACTTCTAACCCTTGGGCTTAGGATATTCTCTTGCCCCAGCCTCCCAAGTAGCTGGGACTACAGGTGCCCGCCACAATGCCCAGCTATTTTTTTGCCCATTGTTTTTTGGTAGGCCTGGGCTGAGTTTGAACCTACCAGCCCGAGTGTATGTAATTGGTGCCCCAGCTGCTGAGCTACAGGCACCGAGCAATGTACTCAATATTAATATGAAACTGGTAGATGAACAACTACCTGCCACATGAGATAAAAACAATTCAATTCAAACAGGTGAAGAGAAGGGAGGAGAACGAGGGTGTGGTAAGCTTTCACCTGTCAGGTACCATGTAGGGGTGTGTGATACGACACACGTCCTGGGCTAAGGCTCATCTCCAATGTGGACTTTACCTAATGAATCCTAACAATGTAACCTAATAATATGTACCCTTATATTAATCTGAAATGACAAAAAAAAAAAAACCCTTTGAGCTTCTCATATAAATCTCAAAAACTTAAAAAAACAAACAAACAAAAAAGAAGAATCACCTTGAATATTTTTTTTTTTAAGTTAGATAGGAGATTTGAGTAAATTTCTGAGAGTTAGACTGGGGAAGAAACTTTCAAAAGCTAAATTTCCAAAATCTTATTTTCAAAAATCTAGTAGACAGCACCAGGAAGAACCTGACCTTCTGACATCCCTGTGTATCTTATTGTCCCAGGAAATCTTACTATTGTCTGCAACTTGAAATGGTGTAGTTTTATTGCAAATGGATGCTTGCCTTTGTCTGAAAACTTAGGTATCTTTGGAAATTTGGAATATTTTAGAAATTTAAAATAAATTTTAGACATTTAAAATAAAAATTATTTGCTATAACCTTAAAAAAAAAAAGAAAAGGCAGACAGAGGGTTGGGATGTGTGGAGGCCTTGCAGGCCAAAATAGGAAATGCAAATTTTATTAGAAATAGAGTCAGGACCTGAAGGGCTTTAAACCAATTTATGTTTTTAAAAGATCACTTTCACTGTTGTTTGAAAAATGGATTGGAGGGTGGCGCCTGTGGCTCAAGGAGTAGGGCTCTGGCCCCATATACCAGAGGTGGCAGGTTCAAACATAGCCCTGGCCAAGAACTGCAAAAAAAGAATAGATTGGGTAAAAATGGGGCAAAAGGAAAGGTAGAAAAAGCAATTATGATATTATGGCAGTGATCAGGTAAAAGGTGATTTACTCTGGGTGAGAGACAGGTGCTAATACTAGTCTAGAGAGTAAATCAGCAGATTATTGAAGATAATGCTTGCAGGAGTGCCCAACTTGGGGCCTGTGGGCTACATGCAGATTATATGAGGACTTTTTTGCTGATCTGTGGTGTCGGATAGCATGAAAGTTACACATGGACCTTTTTACGCTCATCAGCTTTCACGAACATTTATGTATTTGATGCGTGACCCAAGATAACTTCTCTTCTTCCAATGTGCAGCAGAGAAGAAAAAAGATTGTACATCCATGCAAGAGGCTCACAGATGGAGATGTCAGGAACACAGAGATGGTGTTTCAAGCCTCAGGGAATAGTTGCAATCTCCTAGACAGTGTGGAGGGAGAGAGAGTGAAAAATATGAGAATATGTGAGCTAGAACTGTTATCCAAGAAAACTCAAGTTTCTCCAATGTTTGAAAGATAGACAAAGTTAAAAGATAAATAAAAAAAAATCAACCAGAGAAATCTGAGGAAAAGGGATAACATTCCCAGAAAATCGTAGAAGCTGGAGGGAGCTTCAGCGGTGTGGAATGTTTCTGGCAGATGAAGGAGGATGGGATCAGAGAGGCATGTATGGATCTTTGAAATGGTACTGCTGGTGTGGTCTAGAGCAAAATTCAGGAGAGAGCTGTTTGAAGAATGAATGGAGGGAGCTACAAAGATGAGGGGCTAAGAATTTTGACTATGAAAAGGATGAGAGAAACAGGGTCATAGCTGAAGGGTTAGAGCCACAGATACCGTCTTTTCTTTCTCTTTTATTTTTTGTTTCTAAAATAGGACATACTAAAGCCTCTCTGGAGAGGGCAGAACCGTGATCCAGTAGGAGACTGTAAGGAATCAGTAGGGAGGTATAAAGAAAATGGAGGCAGTAAAGGAGCCAGGGATGTGTTCAGGTCACAGGGTAGGGATCCAGACTTCAAGTGGGGATTACAAGCCTTTGGTAAAAGAAGAGCTCTTCCTTTATAGAAACTGCAAAGAAGAAGACATTATAGGCAGCTGTTGATAGATCTCTAGAACTGGTCAGCTACCGAGGAAAATCGTTTGAATACTTATAGTTTTTTTAGTGAAAGAACAGGCACATGTTGCAAGCTGAAAATCTAACAGAGAGAGGAGAGTTGGAAGGCTGGAAGAGGGAGGGATGTGAAATAGTGGGGGCTGAAGGAGGCAGATCGCCGAGAACTGAGAAGGAGGCACAGTCATGGTAGACAACCCATGTGGAGCTGGTGGTCAGCGATGTGGACAGACACCAGCTTGCCAGGGTCATTTTCTTCAGTAATCCTGACTGAAGTGGCAGTTTTCCCAACAGGGGCAGTTTTAATTTCACCTAGATGTTTTAATTTGTAAAAGCACATGGGATAGGTAGAATGAGCAGGGAACTAAGAATTAGTGTGATCTAAACTGGACGGAGAAGAAAATGAGGAGAGCGAATATCGTATGGTACAAAACAATGGTGCCAGAATGCATAAGAGGAATTTCCTTCATAGTTTGTAAATAGATCCTCCCTATAATTAGACCATGTTGAGCATGTAGCCTTCAAACATGTATTATGGGTTGTTTGATTATTTAACATTTGTTTACATGTACTTTCTATGTTCTAGAACTAAGCTAAGTGCTTCACAAATATTAACTCATTCAGGCTTCATAACCTTTATAAGGACTTCATGATGTAGAAACCATTGCTACGTATTTATAATTTTATAAGTGAGAAAACTAGACAGAGTACTTAGGTAACTTTCTAAGGGTCATGTATTTACTAAGTGCCACAGGATTAGAACTCACGGACTCTTGTAACAGAGTTCCTGCCCTTATGTATGTACACAAAACTATTTTAATGAATTATTCTACTAGTATGTCATGTACATGATAAAACATATGATAAAAGATGAATTGAAAAATAAATAGAAGTTAAGGATATTTTCTCCCCATAGTCTAATAAATTTTCTCCTGCAACGCCTAAGTTGTATGCATCTCAGAGATCAATACTGATAGTGTAGGTGAAGACTGTGGATGATATTATTTACACAATTGATCCAGAAGGCTACAAGGTTGTGGTTAGAGAATAAGGTTAAGGATTTGGAATTTTAGGAGTGGGTTAATCATACTGATGATAGGTCCAGGAAGTGACCTTGGAATTGTGTGGCTAAAGTGCAGTGATGGGAAGTTCTTCCTGATAACAAGGTAAAGGAGTTCAGAGCACAGGGGCTTCACCAGGTCCTCCATGCAAACACTGAACCTTCTGAAAATGAAAGCAGGATTTGAGATTAAAGGTAAGACCATATGCTCTCTGTTAATATTGCTCCAAAAGGAAGGGGGAAAGCCAGCTAATCAATTGATGAATAATGAAGAAAGGAGGCAGTGGAAGCATTATCCCCAGCAGGCGTAGACCCAATTTTTGAAATACAATGATGATTCATCCAGCAGAGAATTTTAGGATGTTTGGTGGTAGAGGTTGCAGAATTGACATTAAAGAAAAGGTGAATTAACAGGTAGAAAGACTCACAAATACTCAAGGTTTGAATCACAAGATACACAGGTAAGAGGAGGTGCTAACTTTCCCTGCAGCATCAAAGAAGCTAATAATGTACTTGACTTGACTTCGGGAGAAAGTGTTAGCCACATAGGCATGGGGAAGAAAGGAATTAAAATTGAAGACAGCATGGGCAGACACTAAGAGAAGAGAAAATATGGTATAAATTTAGTATATCCTGAGTATAGATTATTAGGGAGTAGACTGGGGAAAGGTGAGACTGAGAAAGTAGGCAGAGGCCAGATCATGAAGAGAATTGCATATAATTACAAGAAAGCTGAGATTTATCCTGTGTCTGATGGAGATGCATAGAAACATTCTGAGTTGCAGTGGGTTACAGTCAGACTTGAACTTGGAGCAGTGCTAAGGTCTGATTGAATGGAATTTGGCTGGAATGAAAGACATCAGTAGGAAACTTTGAAATAGGCAAAGACCCAAACCAGGGAAAGTAAAGTGTAGATTTAAAAAAATAAGGCAAGTTTCAACTTGCAGAAGATTAGTACCTGTTAATTTGGGAAGTTTCTTAGGATGCCATGTAGCATCTTAAGATCCTCACAATATCAACACCAAAAATCTGGTGTTTCATTATGCCCCTATGATTTCAGAACCAATACAAGTTGCATTTATGAATTTCAACTGCCAAAATATTGAATATGTTTCATGTGTACAGTGTTAGACAAGTGCAAGATGACATTCCTGTAGCCACAAACACACACTCCTAAATAGAAGAGAGAAAACTAAAGATGAAATGAAAAACCATAACATTAAAATTTTAACAGTCAGTCTTAATAATATCCTGTTTCAAGGGTTAAGAGAAAATGTTAAAGGAATAAGGGTTTATCCTATCATGATATTGTTTCCATAGTTCACTACAGAGTGCAAAATTTTCCTGTGTCTGCATTTCAGCAGCTTCAATGCCTCACAGGAATTACTGCTCTCCCTTCCTGTAGCTCTGAGAATTCCTCAGGAAAAAGAGCTGAAAGCTCAACATGAAGTAGCTCCTAACATCTCGAGTTTATCTTCAGGACTCTATAGACTTGACTCCAGTGGAGCCATGTCTTGTATAAGGTCATCTCAAATCTGGATCAAATTTAAAACAAGTCACCATTTGCATTATTTTGATCATTGATGTCCCCTGTCTTGGCTGATTCAGCAGAAACTGACTTATTTTGTGTAATTTATCATTTGGTTTTAGGACATCAAAAATCATTTGTTAATTTTTAGCCTTTCTTTGAAAGTTCATAATTCCAGTTATCAATATTAATTTTGTAAAATTAGGAGGACTTTTTAAAAATAATCTTTTTGTCTGATTTTATCTAACCTGTATTCATAATTCCCATTTACTGTGCAAGACTCTTCAATTTGTAAATAAGAGATGAGAAATTATGGTAATATCTAGGAGGATAAATGGCAAGACCTGTTTGAATATTTACAGTCAGAAAGAGGGAGAAGCCCATGATGACTGGTAAGTTCCAGGTATCTAGATATCTAGGTGTTGTTCACAAATTCAGGGAAAATCCTGGGGAAGTGCAGAGGGAGAAAGTAGTGACTTCAGAGCTTAGCAAGTGCTGAGTTTGAGGTACGTGGAGGATTCCGAGTGGCTATCTAAGAGAGTTAGGATTCCAGAGGAAGAGAGCCCATCTTCTTTATTGGTCCATTTCAGAAGAACAAAGAAATTTCTATCACTTCCAGAAGCTCTGTCTTGTTGGCTTGAATTGGGCACTTGCCCTTCTAGAGTGTGACACGGTTGCTTGATACAGAATACATTGATTATTATTATTATTATTTTAATGACAATTTGCCATCCTTACAGCTGAGAGTGGTTACGTCTTATCAGGACCACATGCTGGCCTTGGGGAAAAGGCAGCTTCCTGAGGACAACTCCATCAGAAATCTTCCACATGGGCTTGTGAGGCACAAGAATAAATAATCAATAAACCTTTGTTCCATCTCTGAAGGATCGCACCAACCATGGTGTCACAGAGAAAGATATTCTACCTCGGCTCGGTGCCTGTAGCTCAGCGGCTAGGGTGCCAGCCACATATACCAGAGCTGCCATTTTTGAACCCAGCCTGGGCCTGCCAAATGACAATGACAACTGCAACCAAAAAATAGTCAGACATTGTGGTGGGCACCTATAGTCCCATCTACTTGGGAGACTAAGGCAAGAGAATTGCTAAATCCCAAGAGTTTGAGATTGCTGTGAGCTGTGACACCATGGCACTCTACTGAGGGCAACATAGTAAGACTCTGTCTCAAAAAAAAAAAAAAGAAAAGAAAAGAAATTCTATCTCCATTTATCTAAGGGCATTGAGTTGGGTCCTTCAAGACTACGAAGAGATTTCCCAAACACTGAAAGTTGTGAACAGGGTATGCCCACAGACACAAAGGTGCTCAAAAGCAGGAGGTCCAGACAGCATGGCCTGATTGAGCTTGTTTGGAGAATTTCCCTCACTTATGATTCTGATGCCATCCTGTTGTGACAAAAAAAAAAGGTGCCTTATTTCTATGCAGAGAATTATATAGCAATGTTTTAATCCATTTCATCTAATTTTTACTAGAACTTTTAATTTTTATTCCATCTATTTTTTCAGTAGAAAAAGGAAAGAGATGTGTGTAATGTGTGAAGTTATTGAATAAAACTACTGTGCTTGTAGGGTTTGCCCAGCATGACTCAAATTTGGACTCCAAAGGGTTATAAGGTAGCTGTTTGACATGAGCTTGGGGAACTTGAGGAACTTCACCTCTTGGCACCTCAATTCTCTCATCTGGGAAATGAGAGATAATAATACCTTCCCTGCAGGCTCGCTGTTAGACTTTAGTACCGCAACACGTGCAAAGAACCCTGTAGATCGTATCTCTCTACCGGAAACACAACAATTATTATTCGTATCATTGTAATTATTATTTGTATCATTATAATTATTATTATTGAGGACCAAGGAAAAATGAAGCTGGCAGAGCAGTTATAAGGCTGTTTTTTTGGAAGCCACGTTGTAAGGACCAGACTACAAGCAGATGAAGCAGCAGGTGCCAGGCTTCCTAGCAAGCTGATGCATTGCCTCTCAGTCTTTTGATTATACAGGCAGGAATAGCTGATTCTGTCAAGGCCAAAAGTGCCATAGCCACAAAAGAAAGAAGGTATAAAATCATCTTTATCGGTAGCACGAATTACATTTTGTTTATGGGGTAACAATAACCAAGTTCCTCAGTACAGAGGGCTCTGCTCTAGGCATTTTCATGTTATCTCATTTAAACTCTAAAAGAATCATGTGAGGAATTATTGTATTTACAGATAAGAGAACTGAAGCTTAGAATGCCCAAAGTCAGGGTCAGGATCAAATTGCTTACTCCAAACCCAGGCTCTTCCTGTCGTACGGTCGCACATCTTCTGCAGTGCTTCTTCCAGAGCGGTCTTTGGACCAGCAGCATCAACATAACCTGGGAACTCACCAGAAAAGCAAATTCTGGAGCCTCACTCTACCTAGTGGACAAGAAACTTGCTGTAACATGCCTGCTGGAAACAGGATATGGGAAAGGTGAAATCAGAGTGCAATGGGCACAGATAAAAGGGTGGCGGGAGAAAGTCAGATAAGGCAGTTTTGGGGTTAGGCAGGTAGAAGAATAAGACTAAAGATCATCCAGATTGAACAAGCGTAAACAGAAGCGAAGAAGCAAGAGGAAGAGATATGTTTGGGAAATAGTGAGATGCAGGGGGATTGGTGCTCCCAGCCTGCAAAGGAAGAAAAACCCTGGATTAGCAGAGAAGCCTGGTGTGAAATGACTTTCTGTTTTATTTTGCAGCCACTGGACGTGGTCATGGGTTTTAAATCTGTGCCACTGCAGGCAGGGCACTGGCAGAACCCCGTCTGCCACACCTGCCAGCCTTCCAGATCTGAAGGTGTGTCTCCACCAAGCACAAGAGCACCTGCAAGGCAGTGTCATGTCTTGAGCACCTATGTCCTCATGCTAGGTACGTTCCTCCTGTTGGCTCATTTCTCATCACAGCTGCTAGAAGGGGTATGATCTTCATAGAACAGCAGAAGAAACGGGCCCAGAGAAGCCCACACAGAGCATGCCTTGCTATAACATGATGTGAGACACTCTAACTAGGACACACTATGTCTGTTCACCCTCCATTTATTCTGTCATCTGCCTTCAGTTCATCTGTCCATCCTGGGCTTGGCTTCCTAAAGAATTTGAGAACCAGCATTATGTGTTTGTCCTAGTTCTAAAGGCTGACTTACCTTTATGCCTTTCTCTCTGCTCATGACGCTGTAAATGTTCCCTATTTGCCAATCCCTCAACTAGAGCACCTGTCAGCCTGGGAATCAACCACTCCAAATGTCAGCCTGTCTTTCTCGCTTCCTTTCTCTATCTGCTTCTCCCTCTTCCATTTCCTACCACTTTTATCTGATCTTTGCCAGGCCTTCCAACCCCGTCTCTGAGCTCTTGCCTCTGACTCACTCCTGGACCCCTGCTTTGGTTTTTGGGGATTACTTCTGCTGCCTTAGTTCTTATAGCATTGCTTTAGCAATCTTAAGAACCCTGAGGCGCTGACGTTTCCTACTGCCTCAGAGAGCATCACTGAATCCCTGACCTAACTCTTGGCATGCCAATCTGCCCTGAAACACTCAGCAAACCCCTGGTAGGGCCAGCAAATTTTGACAGTGATAACCCCCCTGGTTTAGAGCTTGTATTTGCTGATGGCAAGCTGCCATCTGCTCTGATTCCTGTTTAGTCTCATTTAAATTCCTCTTCACCTGCTGTGTCTGCACTGTTAGCCTCTGACCCATCTTTTTCTTCCCAAGATATAATTTGTCTTACTTCCTAAATTCTCCCTAGGGTATAATCTGATTTCACTCCTCCTCTGCTGTGGTTTCAACACATCCACCTCCTTGCCTCAGCTCTCAGTAAACTTGCCCTGATTCACAATGAAGATGAGGCCCTGGAAGGAAACAGGCTGGGCATAAACCAGAACCAAGTTTCTCGAACTTTCCATGGAATTTAAATCTCTAGAGAGCTGGAGGTCTCCGTCAGAGAAAGAATCCTGTGGTGTTGAATCTCAAATGGAGATTCCTTGCAGATTTGTTTGCTATCTATTGATGCTGAAAAATAGTAAGTGCTCATTCCATCTGAGAGCCTCTTTCCTTCTCTACTTTAGTAGCCTTGATTATAAGCAGGAAAGCATTTTTTTTTTTTGAAACAGAGTCTCACTCTGTCACCTTGGGTAGAGTGTCTTGCCATCATCATAGCTCATAACAACTCAGTCTCTTGGGCTCAAGTGATCCTCTTGCCTCAGCCTCTTTAGTAACTGGGACTACAGGCTCCCACGATGACACTCAGCTAGCTTTTCTTTTTCTCTATTTTTACTAGAGATGGGGTCCACTCTCACTCAGGTTAGTATCCAGCTTTTGAGCTCATGTAATCCACCTGGCTTGGCCTCCCAAAGTGTTGTGATTTACAGGCATGAGCCACCACATCTGGCCAGGAAAGCATTTTTTCATACTCTATTGGAATAGGAACTATTTCCAGCTTTAAATCAATTAAAGAATTGGAGACAATGTATTGTAATCCCCTCTATTCTAGAAACCCATATCCAATGAAATATTATCTTTTAATATCAGAACTTTAAAGAGAAAGGATAATAGTCATGATCATCAGAATAGTTAACACTAATTGAGCATTTACTACATCTTACTATGTTACATTATTATTTTGCTTGTGATAACTCAATGAATCCCTTCACTAACCTGAAAGGACCTGAAGTTTCGATGGAGAAAAAGCAGCCCAGCATGATTGCTGGGCGTAGGCCATGGAAAGTTGGCCGGCCACGTGGAAAGGCTCTTTCAAAGTGAAACTACCTTCATATTTTACCCAGTGTTGAGCTCCTGGCTGTCAGCCACATAGGCTAATAAAAACATTCTCATGCATGTATCAAAGTTAATTGGATTTGGAAATGCTGATTCAGGCTAAAACAAATTTACCAAAGACTAATAAGACAGAATCACAATTTATCCATTTCCAATATGAAATAGCTGCCAAACAGCTTAGACATTCGTGTCAGCCTGACCATGGAGGAAACTCTGCTGGAAAGCAGGTGACAATGAGGACGTTCGCTGAGTGAGGCGAGTTTGGCAGGGTGTGACTGTTGATTAGCATCGAGTCATGTTAGCCAACACACCAATTTGTTCATTATGTCATTGTTTAGTTTCCCATATTTATACAGATAAGGATATAGACTTTTTAAAAAAATAAGCAATAATGCAAGCCAGAAACTTCCTGTCCTGTCTAAGAGAAAACCAAAGTAAACCAGAGTAAACTTCCTGTCCTGTCTAAAAGAAACAGAGGCTACTTGGATCTGGCAAAATGTTGCCAAGTGAGAATTATGATTTTCTAGGTCTTTTAATTTTTCAAGGGAAATCACAGAACTTGATGGGTTTTTTTTGTCCCCACTAATACATCTGAATCTTTGTTTTTCCAACAAAAGAGAACTGAAATTTAATAACGTCAATCTAGAAATTTTAAAGCATACACACACGACTGACATGTAAAATATAAATATATGTACTCCTTAAAAGCTCTGTTAAAGATTGGGGGCTTGCCTTAATGTACCTCAGTTCTTTCTTAGGTTCTTGGTTCTCAAAAGTTGGGGTTTTTTAATAGCAATTTATATGAATATACACGTTTCTCAGCATAGTTATACCCTCATTCCCTTCCACTAAAGGAAAGATTTATAAAAATATATAAATGTCATCTGAATTTTAAACACTATACAGGGCAAGAAAACACTTCTGTTTAAGTCAGGGATGACCCACTGGCTGCCAGACTGTGACCTCTGGGCTGTATCTGGCAGCCAACACCTCTGCAAACCGAGTTGCTTTCTGCTGGTGTAGACGTGGTAACAGGATTCCTGCTCATGTCTCCAACCGTATAGGCAGGATCCTTTGTTCTCTCCAGAGGCATTCGGGGATAGAGGCAATAAAAATCACATATGAGTCTTTAATTATCCAAATGGCCCTTTTAGCGCTAAGTTCCATTTTAACAGTTGTACCTAACAGGCTTTTGATCTCCCTCGGGGTGCTGCTTCCTGATTAAAAGTCTTTTCTGCCTTTTAAAATTCCTCAGCCAGTTTTGACGTTCTCTGCCAGCTGATTTGGCTGGCTTTCTCCACTTCCTTCTCAAGTCCATTGGGAACACACCAAACCTGAGAAACAACGGGCTTGCTCTGATTAATGTTCTTCGCTTTTCTAGATGTCTGCATTCCCACAAGGTGCTTGGTGCAAACTGCGTTGTAAACACGAACCCAGTCACACTCCCTGCCTGTCTGAAAGCTTCACAGCAAACCCAAGTGTTCATTTCCTCTCCTCAATTGCTTAATTATTTTTTAACAAAAGTAGTAAATCAGTTTGAGTTGGAACAAATCTATTTTTAGAGCTACTGAGTCAGATTTCAAAAGATCTTTTGAACTGAACCTAAATCCATCCAAAGTTTCATTCCACTTGGGGACTCTGATGAACTATTTTTGAGAGCAGACCTTCAATGAGGTGACTCCGGCAAGGCCGTGTGTAAGTCTCTTTGTTTGAGTCTCTCCTCCGGCTCCCAAAGAAGAGCTCAATTCCCTTTTGGTTAACCTTGAGGTATACTGGAAGGGTCACAAACATTGTTTGTGTTCATCCTCATGTGATGGCATATTCCTTGATGTTTGGGGACACAAGTCACTCAGCTTGATGCCTGATACAGATTAGGTGAATTCCAAGAACACTTTCTCTTCCACGTGGTCTGGTGTTTGTTGGACTTTAGCTCCCCATCTGCTCCTTAAGGTAAGATCCGAAAAGGTTTGAATTCGCCTAAGATCATCAATAACCAGGCTTTTCCAGAGAATGAGGCAAATTTCCTGAACTAACTAGTCATTTCTTCTCATAACCTGGATTTCTAAAACATAAAAACATTTTCTAAACACATGGAGACCAACCAGATGGAAAAATTAAGCTCAATTTAGACCCCAAGTTGTTTCTTAAAATAAACTTTTATAGCATATGTAAAACGTACAAAAATAATTTCAGAAAAGGGAACACATTTCCCTTGGATTCTGAGAACTGTGACAATTGTCACGTGGACTACCAAAGGCCAGGAGTGGTAGCCAGGACATGGTAAATACTGCAACAGGTAGGTGATGGGCTGAATATACCGAGAGAGATGGGAAAATGTTAAGACCCAGGGTGCATTTCAGAGTATTTGTTTCTAGAGTCCTCACTACAAAGAAAGTGCTCAGACAACCATGGTTTGGAAAGCCTAGAAGTTCTTATTAATGTTCCTGCTCAAAATGAGAACAAGAAAAACAGCTGATATATTTCAACTCAAAAGAATGGAGTAGGCAAGTACACATATTTCAAGTCCAGAATGCTCTCCAAGGGCACATTACTTACCCCCTTGCACTCCCATAATCAGAGGAAACTAAACCTCCTGCTGAGCCTAAGAACATTGTCAGGAATAGGAGATAGTCTTGTCAGTGGGTGGCCCCTTTTTCCAAAAAGGCAGAACTGAAAGTTGTTCTTGGACATCTTTCCATTTGCCATCGCAGACATCCAGCCAAATAACTCTAGAGTCCATTCACTTCCGGGCATTTCCCTAGAATAGTACCAGTTGTACACGATACGTGGGTTTCTGTAGGAGCTAATAGTATGAACTAGACTAAACTGCCTGGGTTTGAGTCTGAACTGTATCAGCCATATGAATTTGCAAAAGTTACTTACCTTATTTCCTTATCTATAAAATGGGAATGATATGTAAGTAACTACTTCGTATAACTTTGAGGATTAAATGAGTGAACACATGGAAAGTGTGCAAAGTAGTGCCCTACACACATAGAGTTTGTAAGATTTGCTTCCCAAGATAAGGTAGGGTCCTTCAAACATTGGAAACTGGCTTGGGGAAGTCATGGGACTCAAGTTTTGCAAGGTTATCAGAGATGGAGTGTCAAGCATTTATCAAAGTATGACAGACTAGTGATTGCACATTTAACTGTGTCACTATTAACCTTCAAGTTCTCGGAGGAAATAGAAGGAAGATTTATCACCAACATTTTATTGAATCATATGTCAGGCCAATTTTGCTTCTTTATTAAATTAAATTAATCCTGCTGTGCCTGGTTAAAAAGCCAGACCAAATCCTTCACTAGGAGGTGAAGCCTGGCCCAAACTATCATCCAAGATGATTTTCCAAGACAACTAGCTGCAGATTGCTAATGAGAACCAAAATGGTTGGTCACCCATGGGCAGCATGTTAATTAAATTCCCAATTCTGGGGTCTGGTCCCCAAACTTCAGCTCATAGGAAAACTGTGAACATATTAGTTTACTCAGAAACAGTAATTTACTATGAAGGGTTTCTTTTGACCAGATTCACATGACACCAAGTATAAATTGGATAATGTCAATTTATTATTCTTTAATTGGAACTTTTGTTGTTTTTTTCAGGGGCCTCTCTTATCAGCATTAGCAGTATCCACAGTGAAAATAGCTATTGCTTATTAAGCACTTACTATGTGTTGGGTGTTTCCTATGCATAATATAATTTAGTACTTGAATAACACCATGAGGTATGCACTTATCCCTTAGAAAATGAAATTAAAGTTATAATAGTATAAATCATTGTTCTAAAGTTGTAGTAGTAGTCAAGAGTATTTCAGCTGCTAGAGATGGACAATCAATGTGAGTAAGCCTAGGAAAAGAGCTTTCTTTAGTGGCTAGGGTGGGATAAGCTCAAGCACCCTGGGGGAAATCCTAGCCTAGAGCTGCAGACAGAAATGCTGAAGCCTTCAGGGACTGAGGAACAGGACCTAGAGACCCTCCTTGCCACCAGGGGGCGATAGTTCGCTCCTGCTGTTCCCCATCCATTCACCCCTGCTTGTCCATCTTTGGCCTTCATTTGCAGTTAGATTCTCACCTATGCCTACCACATATGCTGGTTCCTACAACTCTAATTTCAAAACTTCTAGGGACGAGCTCTGATGGGCCTGGTGTGGGTCATGGCCCTTCACCCTAGACCTGTCCAGGAAGATAATGTACAACAGGGAGTAGGGAAAAGGCTGACCAAAGGGGAGGACAC
Source organism: Perodicticus potto (assembly GCA_963574655.1). NCBI lineage: Eukaryota > Metazoa > Chordata > Mammalia > Primates > Lorisidae > Perodicticus > Perodicticus potto. Next base: position 50,666 of record CAUYRH010169732.1, on the reverse strand, counting down.
CCTGCTAAAAAGGAGATGGCAGGCTGAGGCGCAGAGGCTCAGGCCTGTAATCCTAGCACTCTGGGAGGCTAAGGCAGGTGGATTCTTTGCGCTCAGTTCAAGATCAGCCTGAGCAAGAGCAAGACTCTGTCTCTACTAAAAACAGAAAAACTAGCCAGGGTAGTGGTGGGCACCTGTAGTCCCAGTTACTTGGGAGGCTGAGGCAAGAGGATTGCTTGAGCCCAAGAGACTGAGGCTGCTGTCAGCTATGATGATGCCACAGAGTGAGACTGTCTCAAAAAAATAAACAAATAAATAAAGAGATGGTAAAAGGGGAAAGCAAAGAGGGTGTGACAGGCAAAAGGAGTAGTTTTAATGTCCACTACATTTGCACAGTAATGTGACTATATTAACGCTATGGATCCACCTGTTCTTATTCAAAAGTTTGCTGCTATGTTATCTGTCTCACGTCCCTCCATTTTCCTTTAGGGCTCGGCATGGAGGAATGAATTTTTGTGCAGTGGCCTGGGTTTTGATGTAAACAGACAGGCACACCCTGAACATCAATGGATCGAGAGGTATATTCAAGTCCTGACAAATAAGCTCATAAAATCATCCTGGAAAAAGTGCTACCTACCTCACTGCTTAATATCACTATGGTCACCAGATGGCCAGGGGGAATACTTCAAAGGTAACTGTAGTTTCTTAAACTTGGTTAATAGACCTCATACACCAGGCCTTGGAAAGTCAGATTATATAACACAGTTGGTTAAAATTTCTCTTTGTCTTTTGTGTTTGGTAGTTGTCTATTTTTGAATTCTTTCTCTGTGCAAAGGGAAGGACTGAAACTCTGAAGATGAACTTCACAATGCTTTGAACTTTCTTTCTTCTCTGAATCAGGCTTTTCTGGGGCTGCTGTATTTTTTGTTTTCATCATCAGAACTTCAGGCACCATCACAGAAATGAGTATCTGAATTTTGAATAGCCCTTTATGCTCTGCTCTTAGTCTTCTCTGCTAATACGTTTATCCCAAGGGAATAAAAATACACATGAAAAGAGAAACTTCAAATTCTATGTTGACTTATTCCCTGGCCTAGGAGTCCCTTTGAGTAAATATCATTCATTGCTAAGTTTGACTTGAGTGGAGGCTAAAAAAATCCTCTTTGGAAAATACTTTCAATTGGATGACTCTTCCTTTGAATATTCAGAGCTAAAATCTCAGCAATCACTTCACCTAATTCCCCATACATCCCAGGGCTGACCCTGGTGCTAATCTTCTTAGCATGCAGGATCTTTAGGGATGGATGGTTTGGATAAGTGGTCTCTTTGTACAAACAGCCTTGTTTGCTGGTCACCAGGGAGTAATCAATCAAATATCAGGCCAGTTTGGATAATGATTGGAGAAATACTGAATAGTGAATTTACTTAAAAAGAAAAATGTAGTACTATCCCAGACCATTTCAGTGTGTGAATGTATTTTAAACCCAAAATTTTAACTGGTTAGGGTGCTTGTAAGGGCTAATCTGGCTTCATTTTACTTATGCGCTGAGCTTTTTCACTCAATATTTTAGGCTTAGTGTTTATTTCATGGTGTAGTTTGCTGCCCATGATTCTTTGGAACGAATGTAACCTTTGCCAAACACAAGTGGGCTCAGAAAATAAATACAAACACTGTTTTACATGTTAGTGTCTCCATCCGTTTTAAGAAAACCTTAATTTTGACAACACCGAGTTTGCGCCATGATGTAGGGCTACATGAAAGCAAATGAACATTACCTGGTGTCCTATTGACACCCAGGAAATAAGGACTTTATTTCAGTGATAGCTTCGTTACCAGCATGTTGTCCCTTAATTCTTGTCATGAAAAGTCCCGTCAAATCTGTATGTCCTCTGTCAGTGATAGGCCATCTGCTATCCATTTACCCTTGAGAAATAAACTCTCTGAGCTGCAGTTTCCTCATCTATAAAAAATAGGATAGTAACAGTGACCTCCTAGAGGTTTTGGTGAAGACTGAGTCAGATTCAGTGTGCACAGGCACCTGGCAATTAGTGTGCACCCAGTAAGTACTCCCTATTATTACCACCCAGTGGGAAAAGCTCAAGGAAAGATACAGTGACCTGAAGGAAAAAGAGTAGGTACATATTATATAAACTACTCTGTACATTTATAAATGCAAGATCTTATAAAGATGGATTTTATGGGAGGCACAAACAGGTAATACATCCATCCAGTGAACTAGTGTTTGCACATTGTTAATACAATTATTATTATTAGGCACATTTGTCCTCTCCTATTCGCATATGTCTTCTCATCTCATGTATTCCCAGTGCTTGTTCCCATGAGCAGCCGTCTGTCACGGGAGCACTCACAGACACACCGGCACTCATCCTGGTGGGGAGCCCCTTGAGGGGCCAGCCTGAATGAATGAGCGAATGTTTTCCTGAACGTCTGATGGAACCCTGATGGCAGCCCCTGGATGTCCCAGTTCTTCCCTTCCTCAGGTCACTCTCCCATGGAGACTGTCTCAAACCACCATAACAAAATCGTGGGAGACAAAGCACCATCAGGTGCTGCAGAGAGAAAGCTGGGCAGGGAGGCGGTATTTCTCTAGTCGTCTCTCACTCTCCCTTCCTGCCTCTATTGAAAATTTATTGGTTTGCCTTTCTTTTCCTGCGTAATATTTTTCTATACCTCCTCGACACTCAAACTGGATAGCAGACAATTGTTTACCCCCTGGTAGTATCTTTGAGTCTAGCTAATGTTCAGGACATTTTACTGAAGGTTCATGATCATGGAGAGAGGCCACATCCCCAAATCATACAGCAAATTATGTAAAATTGCCTATTAAACAGCTTTGGGTTAAAAAGAGCTTTGATCATTCTTGTGGCTAGCATTCCTGCCAATATCCCAGGCTTTTATTTCTCTTTTGATCTTCATTTTCCTTCATCTAGCTCACTCACCTTCAACCCCCTATTCTGATCAGTCTTTGGCAAAACATTTTTACTACTTGGGCATGCCATCCCAACAGCCTCATCTTCATCATCCAGTGCTGGTGTTTCCTGCATAGAAGCCAGGTTCTCTCCGAGAGGAATTCTGTGATTTCCTCTTAAAGGAACCATCTTTTTCTTTTTTCTTTCTTTTTTATTTTTCCTTTTTTTTCCTTTGACACAGAGTCTCACTCTGTCATCCTAGGTAGAGTGCTGTGGCATCATAGCTCACAACAACCTCAAAGTCTTAGGTTTGAGCAATCCTCTTGCCTCAGCCTCCCAAGTAGCTGGGACTATAGGCATTTGCTACAATGCCTGGCTATTTTTTAGAGACAGGGTCTCACTCTTGCTCAGGCTGGTCTTGAATTCCTGATCTCAAGCAATCCACCCACTTCGGCCTGCCGGAGTGCTAGGATTACAGGCATGAGCCACCACCTCCAGCATCTTTTTCTTTATTTAAATGCTTGTAAGATGTTTCCTGTTAGATTTGCAGTTGTTATGACCTTGCATGCTTCTTTTTTATTTCTTAAACTCTGTTTTAATATTTGTCCCGCGTGGCTGAAGTCACAGCTACTGAGTTGATCTTCATCTGTTTTAACAGAGGAGAGATCTTTCTTACCTTTGTTTCATTCTGCTTCCACACCCAGTAGAGTTCTGCGGTCACCTATCCCCAAGCTGCTGACAGGTGCTGGTCCCTGGCCTGTCAGGACTCCATTCTTCCTCTTGCTAACTCCCAGTTCTCCATGACTTTTTAAAGCTTTTTCCCTGATACTGGTAACTCATATACCATCCACATTAGCCCCTTATTCCTAGCTTACTCAAGCATCATGCTCAGACTCATTCAGGGACGCATGGCAAACCTCTGCTTTTATATCACACTCACCTGATTGCTCTTGTCAATAAACCAGAGACACATAATGATAGTACACAAGTGGTAAGAATAGGATTGCATAATTATTTCATTTAATGAACTTATCATGAACTACATGGTATAAAATTCCTAATAAAAATAAACATAAATCCTGTCTTTGGTAATTTATAGTTTGGTAGGAGAAAAAACATACATGAAGAGAAAACCATAACAAAAATTAGACAGTGCTAAGGGTGTTAGATTGGTGCAGATAAAGTATCATTCAAGGTTTTATAGCCTTAAAGACAAGGATACAGTCTGAAAAATGTGTTAAATGATTTCATTGATGTGCTAACATCATGGAGTGTACTTACACAAACCTAGATGCTATAGTTTGCTACCTATCTAGACTATACCTTATAGCCTACGACTCCTGGGCTTCAAACTTTTACAACATGTTACTATACCACATACTGTAGTTAAATGCAATGTAATTGTAAGTATCTATGTATCTAATAGAGCTAAACATAGAAAACGTGCAGTAAAATTATGATATTGTAATCTTACAGGGCCACGGTCCTACACGCAGGCAGTTGTTAACCAAAGCATTGTTATGTGGCACAAGACTGTACAGAAACAAAAGTTTGTGGATCTTCTAAATGACCTCCCCTTATTGTGAATGTTTAAGCAGAACTTAATCTTTGGATGACTGAGTTCTTGCTAAGGCGTGTAACAATGCCATAAAAAAAAAAAAAAGATGTCTCTTGTTGATATATCTGAATGCCTCCATTTTTCTGACTGCCAGAGAAACAATGTCTTCTCCAAAGATTGCATCAGCATTGATGATGGAAAGAACATTTGACTTGGCTTAAAAAAAAAATCCTTGGGTGCAAATTCTGTGTTTGCTACTGGATAGAATCGTGACTAACATAGCCACCTGCTAATTATCTTACTTAACTCCTGAAAGCCATCTGTATGCTGAGAAGAATGGCAGAATGGTTGTGATCAAACAGATTAGGTGAAAATGTTTCAAAATGTATAAAGTACTTGGAAGTAGGGGTGTTGTCAATATAACTAAATGAAAAAATCTGTAAATATAAATGAGAAAATAAAACTCCAGCCTCAAACAGCAAGGAATGGTACAGATGTGGGTGGGGCAGTCACCGTTCTGCTCATGTATAATGACTTCCTTTAGATTTGCTTACATCTATGACCAAAGACAATTTTTTGTTACATGCACAATTTTCTTTTTTTTTGTTTGACCCACATACAATATTTACCCTTCTAAAAATACACAGGGAACATAGTGTTTTGCTCATTTTTAGGCTATGCAGTGAATACTGCCTTATCTCAGATGTACAGTTACTTTGGTGAAAGGCACAGAATACAGCAGCTAAAGCCAACAGGAGGTAGTCAGCAGATAAATAGTGATAATGCCAAGGCTTTGCTATATAAAATGGGTTTTTTTTCCTCTTAAAACCTACATTCTGGCTATATGCTAGGCTCTCATGATCTTACATAACTAAAAATTCTAATATGCCATGTGATTTTTATATAACCAATTGAATACTACAATATTCATTGGGAAAGCATAAGCAATCATTGTAATAATCATCATAGTTGTGCCTCATCTATTTAGAAACAGTTTTGGGTAATTTTTGATGTATGCCTTTCCAAAATCCTATCTAGGTTTATAACCTAATTATTGCCTTTTACACCTGGAAATGATATCAAGTCTTTGTCAAGTTCATCTTTATTTGATTTCAACCCTCGAGCTGCCGACTTATTTTTTCTACTCTTAATGTACAAAAGGAAAAGAGAGTTTTATAGCTTCTCCCTCTGTTCAATATTTAACAAAGGAACTTTCTCTTTATTGTTAATTTTACTTTTAACCATTTTCCTGTATATTAAAATTATAACTGAAGTCAGAGTAATGGACTATCATTATCTTTAAAATAACATGGAATACATTCACAGATAGCCAAATAATTCATTGTTTTATTCTTCCTCTTCTCTTTTACTCTCCTCTGATGTGTAGAATAAAACTCACCTTTACTGCGATTCACCCTTTTTCACGCTTTTCCCTGACCAGGTGTATATAAAAACCTGTGGTCCTGCACTGAAACCCTTAGCTCCAATACTTCTGAGCCTCTGCGATACTCCTGGTCAGAGCCTGCACTGTGTAGATGAAGCAGAGCCACACGGCACCCAGCATCATTCTAATAGGAGTGCACACATGTGTATGTGCATACATCAATCTTTCCCACTTCATACGAAATGCAGTAATCCTACTTCTGGTAGTGATAGTATAGTGTGGGGAGATTCTCCTCCATAGAAAACGGGTAAAAACTGAAAACATTTTTTTGTGGTAATACACATGTTTTATTTATTTATTTATATTGTAGGTTAATATGAGGGTACATATGATTTGGTTACATTATTTGCATTTGTAAAGTCCAAAGTCTGAGCTGCAGTTGAGTGCTTCACCTGGTAAGTGTGCCATATACCCACTACTCTGTATCCTATAGGTGGGACCTATTCAATCCCCTGACCCCTTGCTGAGTTAAATTGGTTTTTTTTGCTTTCTTGTGTAGGACTAGAGTTGCTGGTCTACTATTTTCAGATTAGTATTGAGTACGTGGAATGCTTGCTTTTCCTGTCTTGAAATACTTTGCTTAGGAGAATGTTCTCCAAATTCATCCAGGTAAATACAAAAGATGCAAGGTCTCCATCTTTTTATGGCTGAATAGTATTTCATGGCACACATAGCCCACCGTTTATTAATCCATGAATGGGCCTTTGAATTGTTCCCCCGTTTTTGAGATTATGAACTGAGCTCCTATAAATATTTAAATGCAGATGCTCTTATGGTAAAATTATACGTAGTAATGAGATTGTGGGGTCAAATGGAAAGTCTACCAAATTAAAAAGTTTCTGCGCAGCTAAGGACACAATCAACAAAGCAAATAGACAACCTTCAGAATGACAGAAAATAATCACATGTTATGAATCAAAGGGCTGGTGATCAGAACATACAAAGAACTCAAGCAAATTAACAAGAAAAAGAGCAAAAAACCCATTAATCAATGGGTAACCAACATAAACGGAAACTTTTCCCAAGAAGATAGATTAATGGCCAGTAAACACATGAAAAAATGCTCATCATACCTAATCATCAGAGAAATGTAAATCAAAACCACTTTGAGATATCACCTAACCTCTGTGAAAATAGCCCACATCACAGGATCCCAAAGCTGCAGATTCTGGTATGGGTACAGAGAGAGGGGTACATTGATGCACTGTTGGTGGTATTGAAAACTAGTACAGCCTTTTTGAAAACATTTTTAAAATCAAAAATTTAAGGGCACAGGAAAGAGGCCAAAGGTAAGCAGCAACTTGTAAAGGTGTACTCAAGAATAATTGATTCTTCATTTGTTACAAATGGTTTGTGGCCTTATACTGCGGCCATTCCTCTATCTCCCACAGAGATATATTTAAAACCCACATTTTTCCCAAACATAGAAAGTTCAATTTAGGGTTGGTTACAGAGAAACTATGGAAAATTTAATAGAAATATTTTGAAACTAAAAGTCCAGAGATCTATAAAAAATTGATAGTAAGCAGTCCACACATATCTGGCAGACTGATAAACTCATGAGACCCCCAGGAAGCTTGTGCAACCTTGGAGGGACAGGCAAATATGCTTTTGCCTTTGAATGTGTTCTTCATACTTAGGATAGCTAGATTTAAAAAGACTGACAAGATCAAGTGTTGACAAATTGTGAAACCACAGCAACCCTCAGGTACTGCTCGTGGGAATTTAAAATAGTGCAGCTACTTTGAAAAAACATGTTAGCAGTTTCTTCAAATGTCAAAAGTAAACTTTTACTATATGACCCAGCAATTCCATTACCAAATTGATAATTGAAAAGATACAAAAACCTGCATTTGCTAATCAAACTTATGCAACTGTTCATAACATTATTTGCAGTAACTCAAAACTGAAAAGAATAAACATGTCCATGAACTACTGAATGGATAAACAAAATGTAAGGTAACTATACAATGAACCAGCACTCAGAAATAGAGAAAGAACAACTACTAAAATGCTAACAATACAGACAAATTTAAGAAACATCATGTTAAGTGAAGGATGCCAAGAACAAAAGAGCACATTCTGTATGATACATTATGTTCTGGTACAGCTCCAACTACAGTGACAGGAAGCAGACCGGTGATTCTAAGAAGGGTGCTGGTGGCCTGGAGTGATTGCCAAGTGGCATCAAGAAGCATTCCAGAGTGATAGATAATGTTGACAGTTGCAAGGCTATATGCATTTACCAAGTCTTTAAACTGCACTTAAAATGGGTGAATTTTATTGTATGAAAATTATATACTTACAAAGATATAAAACACTAATTAAAGATCCTTTTTTTATTTTCTAATAATGCCTATAAATGAATGGAGGTGTCTAGAGGCCTCTAATTTTTGCTTTCAAGTGCCACTTTAAAATTCTAAATTACTATTTATTATTATTCATTCAATTTTTTTTTCAGTTTCTCCCTAGGCATCTCCAAATCTGTTACAGTCTCTGGGAAAACCATAAAAAATGCTTGCATAACACTAGATTAATACTTTGATCTAGGATATTTTATTTAATTAATATTACACATTGTGAATTTAATTTGTTAAATAAAATTATTGCTGACATAATCTGCTTATGATTTCTTATCCTATTTTTCTGTATTTTATACAAATTCTCTACCTTGTAAGATATATTTGTAAGAAAATATCCTATCTTTCTATTGAAATATAGATTTTTTTCCCCATTATATTATATCATTTGGCTAGCTTTTAAAAATTTAATGTCACTCAATTCCCAAGGGAATATGTATGGGAACTGGGGAAATGATGATAATTTGTAACTACATGTAAAACTAAGGCTGATAGTCAACATAATGGCAGACCATCAGGAGCATTTTCACTAATTAAAAATGTATGAAATAGAAATGAGAATTAGAATATGAAAAAGAGATTTGCATATGTCTTTCAGTTTTGGTAAAGTAACTGAAGAATAAAGAATACAAAATTTCTCACACATCTTTGCCTGTACATCAGAAACCCAGGCCTTTTTCACCCCCAAACAAGAAATCCATTTCTCTGCAGCAGCAAGTTATAATTTTGAAGTAGTGAGACTCTGTCCCTCATCCACTCCAAAATTCCTTTGTCAAGTAGCTTCAGAGATTTCAACCCCCAGAAAAGAATGAGTTAGACAAAGCAGGTGAAAGATCGCAATGCTCTGATACTTTCCTAAATTATCCTTTGGAGGAAAATACCATAATGCATCCTGTGTTAAATATTTTTGCATATTCTATCAATGGTTTATGTTTTTGAGAATAAAGGAAAGATTCTTAACAATGTATCACTAATTAAGTGAAAAGAAAGTCAAGCCACAAAACATGACTGTTGGCAAACAATAAATCTATCTCATCATTTTAAAGACTTCAGAGGCTTATATTACAAAAAAATTATTTATGAATAAACCAAGCTTTAAAAAATGGGAACATGATGCCATCACCAGAAATGAAATAAAAACAGAGATACAAAGAGAGATGAATGCTATAAGTAAACTAGACAGGAAAATCCAGCACCTGAATTTAAAACTTCCGTTAACAGACAAAATTTGAATTTAGAATCTTTAATCAGAGCTATAAAGATCAAATTTCAATAAGCTCTCTTATGATGCAGGAGTAAATAACAAAAAAAGTTACAGATGACAATAGTGAGAGGATAATGAATAGAACCCAATTTCAGAACAATTAATTTTTTGGTAAATAAATCAAAACAATTGAAATAAAGGAAAATCAAAAAATGCATAACACAAAGATATTCAAATGAATAGAAATTTTAATTGAGAATGCACATGCTAAAAAGAAAGTAAAAAGTACTAAATTCCATCCTTACCCTAGAATAAATAAAATTATAAAAAGTAAATATCCTCAGCACATCTTAAAAAATAAATTAAGGAAAAAATAAGATACCATTACATACAAAATAGTAAAAATGCAAAAGAAAAAATATGACAATACCAAAGTTGATGAGAATTCTGAGCAAGAAGAATGCTCATTCATTGCTGGCAGAAATGCAAAATGGTATAGCTACTTTGGAAGACTATTTGGAAGCTTCTCACAAAGCTAAACTTAGTCTCAGAATACAATCCAGCAATTTCACACTAAATATTTACCCAACTGATTTGAAAACGTATGTCCATACAAAAACCTGTGCATGAATGCATATAGTAGTTTTATTCATATTTGCTAAACCTGAAGGAAATCAAGATAGTCGTTCATAGGTGAATGCATAAGCAAACTATAGTAGAATATTATTCAGCAATTAAAAAGAAACTAGAAATATTAATGGCTTCAACATAGCTGAGTAGAGGCATCTGGTATTTGTCTCTTCCACAAAATTGTGAGTAGATTATCACATCTCAGGTAGGTCATCTAAGAGAGAATGCTGGAATTGAACAGAGAAGAGACAGGAAACACATATGGCAAGGAAGGAAAGGGAAATAAGGCAGCCTGCTTGACCATGATCAGCTGAGAGCCCAGAGAGGGTCTCCAATGTGGGGAGAAAGTAAGTGAGAGATCACTAGTGGATGATATTCTTACCAGACTCCTATAATCCTAGCCATCAGAGAGCCCCTCAACATTCATGGGCCCTGAGTCTAACATAGGGAGCTACCTGGAGACTGTGTGATGGCATTGTTCCAGAGAGGGAGCATGTGCTATGTCCCTTACACTGCACTTCCTAAACAGCTACATTTTGAAATCCCAGTCCCCATTAGACTGCATCCTGCCCTGCACCCCAATGGCTCTTGCATGTTTACATTCCCATCTTCACATGGGAATTCTATTGACATCCCAGACAAGCAAAATTGAAAGAATCCATGACTACTAGAACAGCCTTACAAGAAATGCTTAAGAAATTCCTAAACAAAGAAGCAAAAGGACAATATCTACCATCATAAAAACACATGAAAGTATAAAACCTACTTGTAGAGCAAGTGCACAAATAAGAAAGAGAAAGGACTAAAGTGTAACCCTGCAGAAACCCCCCAAACTACAATAATAAGCAATAAGAAAAGAACAAAAGACATACAAACAACCAGAAATTAATTGATAAGATGTCAGGAATAAGCACTCACATAATCAATAATAACATTAAATGTAAACAAATTAAATTTTCTACTAATAGATACACTCTGGCTTAATGAATAATAATAAAAAAAAAAGCAACCCACCTATATGTACTGGAAGAAACCAACCCCAACATAAGGATACATATACACAGAAAGCAAAAAGATGGAAAAAGATAAACTATGCAAACAGTAGTGAAAACCTAGCAGGATTGACTGCGCTTGTATCAGATGAAGCAGAATTTAAATCAAAAACAGTTAAAAAGAGACAAAAAAAGTCATCATATAATGATAAAGAGATTAATTCAATAAGAGGATAAAAAATTCTAAATATATATCCACCTGAAAGTGGAGCACCCAGATTTATAAAGAAAACGTTAATAGATCTAATGGGAGATATATACTCCAATACAATAATAGTTGGGGACTTCATACCTCACTCTCATCATTAGACAGATCAACTAAACAGAAGATTAACAAAGAAGTATCAGGTTTCAACTGCAAGTTAGACCAAATGGACATAACTGACACATAAGAATTTATACAACATCTACATAATACACTTTCTTAGCAGCACATGGAAAATGTTCTAGGATAGACCATATGATAGGACACAAAACAAGTCTCAACAAATTTAAAAAATTAAAATTATATCAAGAATCTTCTCAGACCACAATAGAATAAAACTAGAAATCAATAAGAAAAGAAATTTTGGAAACAATGCAAATGCATGGAAGTTAAACAATGTACTCCTGAATGACCATTGGGTCAAAAAAGAAATAAAGGAGGAAATCAGAAAAATTCTTGAAGCAAATGAAAATGGAATCACAATATACCAAAAACTATATGATACAGAAAAAACAATGCTAAGGGGGAAATATATAGTAATAAACACCTACATAAAACAAAAGATTTTAAATAAGCCATCTAATGATGGACGTCAAACAAATAGAAAAGTAAGAACACAAAATTAATAGGAGGAAAGAAATAATAAATATCAGATCAGAACTAAATGAAATAAAGACTAAAAAAAAGGATCAATAAAACAAAAAATTATTTTTGCACAGGAATTGATAAGCTACTAAATAGCTTAATTAAAAAAGGAATAAGATGCAAATAAAAAAATCAGCAATGAAACAGGAACCATTACAACTGATACCATAGAAATGCAAAAGATCATCAGCGACTAGTACAAATAACTCTTAGCTAACAAACTAAAACCTAGAGAAAATGGATAAATTTCCGGACACATACAATTTTTCACCTGGACACGTACAACCTACCAAATTGAATTAGGAAGAAACTGAAAACCTGACCAGAGTAATGCAATTAATGAGATTGACTCAAATAATAAAAAGTGTTCCGCCAAGGAAAAGACATGAACCTGATAACTTCATTACAAAATTTACAAAAAAGAACTAATATAATTTTTTCTCAATCTATTCCCAAAAAAAATTGAAAAGGAGAGAATTCTCCATAACTCATTCTGCAAGTCCAGCATTACCCTGACACTAAAACCAGACAAGGATACAAAAATAAAAAAGACAGAAAGAAAAGAAGGAAAGGAGGGAGAAAGATAAAACTCAAGGTCAATACACACAGACATAAAAATCCTTAACAAAATACTAGCAAACCAAATCCAACAGCACATGAAAAAGATAATATACCCTGATCAAGTGTGACTTATCCCAGGAATGCAAAGATGGTTCAACATATTCAAATCAATGAACATGATACATTACTTCAATAGAATGAAAGAGGAAAGAAAAGTACAATCATCTCAACAGATGCAGAAAAAAATTGATGAAATTCAATCTCTTCATTGTAAAAACCCATCAACAAACCTACTAGACAGAGAAAGAACATACTTCAATGTAATAAAGGCCATATGACAAACCTATAGCTAACCAAACACTAAATAGGGAAAACCTGAAAATCTTTTCTCTGAGATATGGAACAAAATAAGGAGTCTCGCTCCCATTTAACTTTCAAAAAGCAGCAATACTCCTCCAAGTTGTGTATAAAAACCAAAATTGTGCTTTCCATGGAGCTTGCAGTCAGCAGGCTAGCTTAGGACTTGGTTTGCTATACAAGTCATTAATAAACTTTCCTTTTTCTGGCTAAAAATTTACTTGCTCTCTTCAATTATTTGAGCTGCTCCAACAATTAGGTAATTAATCAGGAGGTTATTAAAAAGCCTTTATGAGTCTGTAATAATCAACATTTGGCAATATATTCACACAATTTTGATGATATCAATTACTTTTTAGGAAAACACAAATTCTAAAAATTGAGTGAACTAGAAAACATGGGGAGATGAAAAACTGAAAAAGGAATTCAAAATATTATAAAGAAAAAATGCCCAATTTCCAAATTATTTAAGTGAATTTATTTAATCTCCTCCAAAGTAGATAATTTTTTATGAACTGTCACAGATAGAAATAGATAAAATGTTTCAAATTCATTATTGGGATACACATGTTTTGGTTACATAATTTGCTTCTGTACAGTTTGTGTCAGAGTTATAAGTGTGCCCTTCACCAAGATAGTGTGCATTTTACCTATTAGGTATGAATTTACTCATCTACTCTGTTCCCTCTCAGCTCCTTAATTTCTACTGAGTTTTATTTCCATATATGTATATAGGTGTTGATCAATTACTTCCAACTAATATTGAGTACATGTGGTGGCTATTTTTACATTTGTATGATACTTCACTTAGAAGAAATGTCTCCAGTTCCATCCAGTTTTTTACAAAAGATACTAGGTCATCATTTTTTTCATGGCTGAGTAATACTCCATGGCATACATATACCACATTTTATTAATCATGTAAGGATGGGTATGTGGGTTGTTTCCACATTTTTGGAATAATGAATGATGCTGCTATAAACATTTGAGTGCAAGTGACGTTTTTCTTAAAAATCTTTTTTCCCTCTGGGTAAATACCAAGTACTGGGGTTGCTGGATCAAATGGTAGGTATAGTTTTAGTTCTTCAAAGTATTGCCATACTACTTTCCACAGAGGTTGTACTAGTCTTCAGTCCCACCAAAAATGTAGAGTAGAACCTTTCTCTCCACATTCATGCCAGTATCAGTTGTTTTGGGACTTTTGGACAAAAGCCATTCTTGCTTGGGGTTAGGTGACATCTCATTGTAGTTTTGATTTGCATTTCCCTGGTGATTAGAGACATTGAGCATTTTTTCATGTACTTGCTGGCAAGTAGTCTATCTTCATTTGAAAAGTTTCTATTTGCGTCTTTTGCCACTTTTTAATGGAGTTGTTTGACTTTTTTCTTGCTGATTTGCTTGAGGTCTTTGTGCATTCTAGTTATCAGCCCTTTATCAGATGTATAGCATTTAAATACATATATATCAAATTTCAGGTAAATTAAATGGGAATTACAAAAAAATCCAATTACAGCAGTTATAATGTATTTAAAAGCTACAAATAAATTTTAAAATGAATATTCAAGACATATATAAGCTACAATCATTACTGAAGGACATAAAAGAAAACTTGAATAAATGGAGAGATAAATCATGCTCTTGAGTGGTGAAATATATATTGATTATTTTTGTAAGTTAATAGTTTTAATATCAGTCCATTCAGAATCTCAGTGAGACGTCTAAAATTGATCAAGTAATTCTAAATTTCAAAAGAAAGAGTAACTCAGAATAGCAATCCAACATCTCATGTATATTTATATTTCTTTAAAATCTTGTTCTAAAATGTTTTGCATTACTTTAAACTCTCAGTCTAGATTCTTAAGCTATTTTTTTGTTTGCTACTAAATTAATATCCTCTAGCCTAGTGGTTCTCAACCTGTGGGTTGCCACCCCTTTGGGGGTCAGACTACCCTTTCACACGGGTTGCCAAAATACATCCTGCATATCAGATATTTACATCACGATTCATAATAGTAGCAAAATTACAGTTATGAAGTAGCAATGAAAATAATTTTATGGTTGGGGGTCACCACAACGTGAGGAACTGTATTGAAGGGTCGCGGCATTAGGAAGGTTGAGAACCACTGCTCTAGCCTGAAACTCCTCAGCTAGACCAAGCAGAAATTGGAGAGAAAACCAAGAACAATGTACTGCTGGTAGGAAAGGGTCAAGCAATCGTGCACGATGTAATAGGCACACCAGGAAATAAATGCTCAATATGCCACTCCTTCCTCTGTGGTGTGGCGAGTTATTTAATATCTCTTAACCTCAATTTCTTACTCTTTAAATTAGAATGATGCCTACACACCTGGATTTATGTGATGATTAGACAGCATCTTTAAAATATACACCATAGAGAACACCATATAGTTCATAGTTAATAAATTTTATTTTCTCCTCTTTTGCATTTCAATTTCCCTCTCCCTCCAGTATCACCAGTCTCTTGTGCGCACTTCGTTTATTACAGAGAGCTGAAAGTCCAGCGGCCCAGTAGTGAAGGTGACAACAATTAGCTAATCTAGAAAACATTGCATCGAGCCAGGAGCCTCTGATTCTAACTTCCACCCTACCACTGAAATAAAGATAATATTAACTATTTCTATGCATAAATTCAAGAGATTCTATACCAGATGGTTTATTACATTTCTTTCTAATGCAGTGGTTTAAGATGGGCAGGAAGATGTGGTAGTAACCTGGTTCTGTCCCTTTCCCTTGGTTTATGTTGTTACCCTGACCAGGTGATCTGCTTGGATGATTGATGTAAGGTAGGCCTTCCAGAGCCGCTAAGAAAATTGTCAAGCATCATCAAATCTGTGTCCTGTGAATAGTCTTGCCAACTTTCTTTTTTACTTTTAGTTCTTTTCTTGACGTCCTGAGATCCTTAATGTGAAAATTTGTGTTAAATTTCATAAAATGTGATGAAGTATCAGGAAATAAATATAACACAAGTGATTCTGTCCCAGGAAAAGTAGGAAAAGTATCTTGCTCTGAATAAGTCCAAAGCATTTAGCTTAGTTTACCTGATTCCCATATCAGCACATAACAAGAGCCTTTATATGTTCAAATTAATTGTCAAAGCAATTGAAAACCAAGGTTAGGAGGAAAAGGAAACAGCATGTATATTTGGGTAGAGTGTTCGGCATTTTAAATGATCAGGATCTTTACAATTAGTAAGCTCTAATCTTTTACAGTTATTTAAAATGGCTTAGAGTTGTCTGCTTTCTGCTGGAGCCACTGATGAAAGAAATGGACAAAGAGTTCAGAAACTTAAGTTCCAGTCACTGTTCTGACACCCAGCTAAGTCAGAGAGCCAGATCAGGAAGTGAGATAGTTGATCAGCTACTGAAGTCAGTATTATACACAGGGCCCTGAATCACTGCAGCACAGGGGGAGCAAAATGTGTTGACCAGAACTCCTTTCAGGCACTCAAAAGGAATATTTAATAGGCTATTTGGGGTGGAAGCTGAATATATGCAGATACTCGCTCATTTTTGACATGATCAAAGTAAAATCTTTATTTCTGACATTATCATCTTGTCCTTACCAAATTTGCTTTCAGTTTTTCCCACCTTGACAACTGGCCCCAGTTTCTTAAGCCCACAAACTAGTGGCCTTGAATGTCCTTGACACCTCTCTGTACTCACTGTCCACGTGCCACCAATCCATCAGCAAATCCTGTTTCTCCAAAGTATGCACTATAGTTTTTCATGTCCTAAGAACTCAGTTCTTACTAGACTAATCATTTTTTTGTTTTTAATATCTATGTGGAAAGACATTTTTTTCTTACTTTATTGTTAATTTCTAGTTTTTTTTTCATGGTGATCACTAAATGCTCTTACGTATATTTATTCTTTGGAGCTCAGTATAGTTTTCTTTGAGGCCTATTATATGATCAATTTCATAAATAATTCACATACGATTAAAAGGAAGGTATACTATTCCTTATATATTTATATACTTAAAGGATTTTTGCCTTTGATCTACCTATACTTGGGAGAGAAGTGTTAAGTTTTTCTATATTTTCAGTGTATTTTGTTCTATT
Source organism: Perodicticus potto (assembly GCA_963574655.1). Taxonomy (NCBI): domain Eukaryota; kingdom Metazoa; phylum Chordata; class Mammalia; order Primates; family Lorisidae; genus Perodicticus; species Perodicticus potto. Next base: position 33,659 of record CAUYRH010169732.1, on the reverse strand, counting down.
TCTTCTTTCCCTGTAGTTTTCTGCTCTAAGAAAGTTGATGTTGTTTTACTAAGAGAATACCAATCTATACCAATTACATTTTCATGGTAAATTGTAGCCTTAGAAGTGTAAAGTGTCCCTCTTTGTCTTATCTAAATTGTACTTTGTTTAATATCAAGTTTAGAAACTCCACTTTCTTTTTCTTTAATCTCCCTAGTAAATATTTTTTTTTTTTTTGAGACAGAGCCTCAAGCTGCCACCCTGGATCGAGTGCTGTGGCATCACAGCTCACAACAACTTCCGACTCCTAGGCTCAAGTGATTCTCCTGCCTCTGCCTCCCAAGTAGTTGGGACTACAGGAGCCCACCACAATGACCGGCCATTTTTGGTTGTAGCCATCATTGTTGATTGGCAGTCCTAGGCTGGATTCAAACCCTCCAGCTCAGGTGTACATGACTGGCGCCATAGCCCATTGAGCCACGGACACCAAGCCTCCCCAGTAAATTTTTGAACATCTTTTTGTTTTTAACCTTTCTGAATCATTTATTTTAGATACATTTCAGGAATAAAGCATAGCATAAAGTTTTGCTTTGTCTGGAAATCTTGTTCTTTCATAGGTGAGGTAATATCATGACTACTTACACAAAAAGATCCTTCACTATGGATCTGCTTTTCTTATTGTTTTGTGAGGGGGAGAGGTACTTGGGTTGTGTGTCTCTGTGTTTAGAGAATGTAATTTTGTTCTAATAGGAACTAACACTTTTATAAAAACTCTTTTTTTAGATAATATCACTGATTCCCATTATGATCAATACTGAAGTTATAGAAAACTTATTTTACCCTTCATTCCTTCCATATCCCTCACTATACAGTTTTAGTTTCCAAGTATTATCTTTGTGTTAATGAGAGTACTTTTAAATACATTTAACTTTTTTTCCCCTAGGAGATGAGGTCTTTCTCTGTCACCTAAGCTGGAGCAAAATCATAGCTCGCTGCAGCCTCAAACTCCTAGGTTCAAGTGATCCTCTCACCTCAGACTCCTCAGTACTAGAACTACAGCTGCATCACACCACACCTGGATAATTGTTTTATTTTTATTTCTATATTTTTTTAGAGCTAAGGTATTACTATGCTTCCTAAGCTAGTCTCAAACTCTTGGCCTCCAATGACCCTCCCACCTCCCAAAGTGCTGAGATTACAGGCATGAGCCACTGTGCCTGGCTGAAATATACTTGACTTCTATGGCCTGGTACGTCAGCTTTAAAGGTTTTCTTTCACTCCCAGCTAGTACACATAATGCAGTCAGTGATGTTCTTACATTCTATTTAATCTTCCCTCTGCTCTCTCTTGTTAATTTTATTATTTCTATATTGTTAGAGCATAAAATGTTTACCTACCTTCACAACAAGATACCTGTGTTTTAATTTAGTTCCATAGTTCAATATATTCGACAGATACTCTTAGACATTATGCTGAAGCTTCTCTAATTATCCCAGCTGGTCTAAAGCTTGTTCTCAGATAATTTCTTCGGGAAGGATTCCTGGGATCAATCTTCACAGAGTCCTTCCTATTTATAACTGTTTATGGTCTTTATAATTGAACAAGATTTTTTCTGGGTCATACTTTTCTTTCCATGAATATCTTAAACATATTTTTCCATTGCTTTTTATTTTAGAAGGATTGTCAGGACATCATCCAAATCTGATTTTGTTTTCTTTTTAACTGACATAGTTCTTTGCTAGATCCTCAGATGCTTTTCTGAAAGTCCTCTGGATTTACTAGGTAGGATGCATCTCCCTGTTGCATGTTCTGGGGGTGGATGATGTACTCCTTGAATATGAAAATTCTAGTTTTATTTTAGAAAAGATACCTTGAAGTATGGGGGATTTTTTTGTTGTTGTTATACCAGTAGATTGTTACAGGGAAAGGATTCGGGCTGCAATTCACCCCCTCCCCTCCCCTGGAAGAGACATACAGGGCAGAGGAAAGGAGGACCTCAAACGTGGAGCTCCCATGAACTCTCTCCCCATGGAGTCACGGATGGTGCTATCTCCTCTTGGTCTTGATGTGTGACAGTACAGCTTTTGGTGCTCAGCTTTTTTTCTTTTTTCTTTCTTTCTTTCTTTCTTTTTTTCTTTTTTTGGTATTTGTGTTTTTTTTCCTTAATTTCAGATTAATATAAGGGTACTTCATTACATCGTCTGCTTTTGTAAGGTTGGAGTTCAAGCTGTAGTTGTATCCTTCACGGAAAATGTGTGCCCTATACCCATGCAATGTACCTGTTGGCTGCAAACTTACCCAACCACTTCCACCAGCCGTCACTACTCGAATTTAATTGAGTTTTTATCTCCTGTAAGCCTGTACATGTTAATCTACTAGTTTCAAATTAGTACTGAGTCCATGTAATGATTGCTTTTCCATTCTTGTGATGCTTTGCTTAGAAGAATGTTCTTCAAAGCTGTCCATATTGTTACAAAAGATGTAAAGTCTCCATCTTGTTTTATAGTTTCCTAGTATCCCATTGTATATATATGCCACAATTTATTAATCCATTCATGTGTTGATGGGCCCTTAAGTCGTTTCCACATCTTTGCAATGAATTGTACTGCTGTAAACATTCATACGTAAATGTCCTTATTGTAGAGAAGGGAGCACTCATGCTCTCTTGGGACTGCAAACTAGTACAGCCTTTATGGAAAGAGGTATGGAGATTCCTCAAAGAACTAAAAGGAGACCCACCATTGGCTCCAGCAATCCCGTTACTATGTATATACATGAAAGAATTATGGGTTCTTAATATTTATTCTTTTCTGCAGTTCCTTCCTCAGTGTCTTCTTTTGAATTGTTTAGAAATATGGTTAGAGTTTTTGTCTACTTTGTGGTCCTGTTTCAGCATGTTCTTACAATCTATAAGTATGTTATGTGGTGTATTTTCATCTACATTTCTTTTTTATAACTTTGTACAGGGTTATATCATATCCTTCTTTGTTTCCATTTTTAAATGAGCTATCTTTTTCTGTGAGAGGAATAGGGTGGGCCGTGGTAGTTTACCAGCTTCACAGCTCAAAAACTTCCTCGCTGCTACTGAGAAGGACCAATACATGGTCTCTCTTCACTGCATCACCAACCTCCCCTCTCTCTCTCTTAGGGCTGGATCTGGGTCAGCAAGGGTTTCAGGGCTCCAAATGCCTTTCTTTTCCCAGGTAATGCTCTCACCTGCAGGTAAGATGATTTCCTTGCTCAGGATTTCCTGGGATCTGCTTTCTCTGGGTTTCTTTCTTCCCTAAATCACCATCATTGTCTTGCTCAGTTTTGATTCTGTTTCCATGAAGTGAGGCTTAATCCTTTAAGGAGAAATTTTTCCCCAGATAATTTAGAGGGCAAGGACTTAGACTGTCACATATACCAAGGACTTAGATTGTCACATATCTGTCTATATCCATGTGCATTTTTTTGCCTCTTTTTGCAACTTTGAGCCCATGAAGATCTTTCTAGGTTTCACCCATCATGTTGCCTAAGAAATAGCCCAAGGTTTTTTCTTCCATATTTTTTTTTTTTACTATCCTAGATGATCCATTTGGTTGGAGATAATTGAGGAAAATGTAAAAACTGTATCCTTGCTATGATTTCGCTGCTCCATTTCAAGATTTAAAGTAGGTCCTATCTCCTCGTTAATTTGTAACAGCCTCAAAGTAGAATCCACATTCTTTCTTGAAGTTTATAAATTCCCAGGTTCCTACTAACCTCTCTAAACCCACTTCTTTCTTGAAGTTTATAAATTCATCAAGTTCCTACTAACCTCTCTAAACCCATTTCCAATTCTCTCTCCCATCCTCTCTATCTCAGATCCACCAGCTTTCTTTCTGCTTGTCAAACAACACAAGCTCATTCCCCCTTAGGGGCTGTCCCTGGAATGACATCATCTCCGCCTATCTTCCAGTCTACAGCAGTCACCCAGCCATGCTCCCTCTTACTGCCTAGCTCAATCATCTTCCTATCAGATATTATGATACCCTTTTCTTATGAATGCTATCTCTTGTGTTCTGCGTCCTCCATAAGAATGTCCTGCCATGACAGTAAAGACTTGGCTATCTGGTTCAATGCTCCACCACTACTGCCTGGAATAGTCCCTGGCACACGGGCAGTCAAGAAATGCCGATTGAATGAAAGAGGGAAGAATGCGAGGAACAGAGGGACACAAAGGCAAAGTTATTTATGAAAAGAGTATTTTGTTTGAACACAGAAAAATACAAATTGATATTGTACTTCAGTCATCTATTAGCTGTTTGATTTTAGAAACCTAACTAAGAGTCATCTCCCTAAAATATTAAATGGGGAGGAAATGCCACCTTTTTATTTTATTTGGGAATATGTTAAATACAAAGGCATCTGGCAGAGTAATCAATATATAAAAAGAGGTTTCTCTTCTTCGCTTTTCCCCTCTCTCCCTCCTCTCCTTCCCTTTCTTTCCCAATTTCTCCTCCTCTTACTTATGCTAAGGCTAAGTTTAACTGAGAAATGCACATGTTTATGACTGTTGTAAAAAATGGAGTTTCTTTTTCAAGAAGGTCCCAGACTAAATCTTTGGATGCAAAGTATTCCTTGTGCTCAATCAGATGCATGCAGTTGTCTTTAATGCTGCAGTTGGATGACGTTCCTCATATCTATATTTGACAATGTCTTCTATAATTTAGAACTGCACTGACACAGCTTTGATCTGGTTGTCATTTCAATCCTGAATAATTCCACTAGTATGTGAAAAGCTTCATTCTGACTCATTGCTATCTTACAAGTGGTGGAAAAAATAGCAGAGCAGAAAGGGCTTTCTTCTGAATCCCTTGAGTCATTCTTCCTTTCACCTAAAAGCCATTGCATAATAGTTCAATGAGTTGCAAATACTCCCAAACATGTCATCTTTCACACATTCTTTGATTTAGAGTCACCACTTACTGGGCAGTAATAGCACATCTAATAATGTCTTACTAGAAGAAGCTGATAGCCATCAGTGCTATTAGAGAAAATGCTGCTCAGACCACTGCTTGGTGATCTGAGACACAGAAGTGGAAATTATTAGAATACCAAGTTTTTCTAATTCTGTAATTTTAGTTTGTATTTTCTCTTTAATCCACTCATTTCAATGCCCCCTCTGTAAAAATGCCCTGCCATGACAGGACAAGAAAGACCTTTAGAAAGGTCTCGTTTTAGAAAGTTCAGTTTATTGTCATTATACTGTTTTTAATTCTGTAATTTTAGTTTGTATTTGCTCTTTAATCAGTATTTTTTAATAACAAATTTTGAAAATTGCCAAAAGAGACTTTCCCTTTGTTGTTGTTAGTTTTATTTTTATAGTAAATTCTTATTTTATTGCATTGTGACCAGAAGGTGTGGTTCACGATATTTCTTCTTATGGTCATTACTGTTGTGTTCCTTATTTCCTAATATATCATCGATTTTTGCACCTGTGCTATGGGCACTGGAGAAGATTACATATTGTTTATTATTGGGATATAGGGCTTGATTATGTATCCATAAGATCTGCTAAATTGATTATGCTATTTAAATCTTCTGTCTCATTAGTTATTTCTTCCATTTGATCTATCTTATATTGTAAAAGGTATATTAAAGTCTCCCATTATTAGTGTGTTTATGATTGTGACTCCTTGTCCTTCCTGTAGCATTTTGAGCTAAAGATGACCGCCATTTTATTTGTGCCTAAATATTCATAAGCATTTTACATCACTGTGAATTGTAGATTTTGGTTAGAAAAATTTCCTTCTTGGTCACATCTAATGTCTTGGGGCTCTAATTCCTTGTCTGTCATTAGGACTGCTACCCTGATCTTTTGGTTTCCATTTGCTAAGTAAAATGGGTCCATTTCTTTATTTTTAGATTTTCTGAATTATTTTCTTTTTTAAGTGTGTTTCTTGAATACACAGCACAGAGGTGGGGTACATTTTGTCAACCAAATAGACTTATTCTTTCAGTAGGTAAGTTATTTTGTTATGCACATCTTTAACAAAATACTTTATGATTATGTATATTTCATTTTATTTCTTATGTTTCTTTCTCTGTAAAATATGTATTCTTCATTTGTATATAAATATAAATGGATAATATATATACTTTCTATATATTATATACATTTAAAATAGTGTATATATTGTACATTTATGTCTTCATATTTTGTAGATATACTGTATTTCCGTTACTCGGCATTTAGGAACATTTATCTTTTTGCTTTAGTAATTCCTGTTGCATTTATACATTTAAAAATTCTTTAAAATGTTTTTAATCACTTTTTTCTTATTTAACATTTTACTATTTGTTATGTCTTTTTTTGTTTAACTGTAGCTTTTTGGTTTTTGTATCTGTTAATACCTCCTGTCACCACATAACCAAGAGTTTTACTTCTTCTCATTTTCTCTCCCTTCTGCTATCAATAAATGCTTTATGTGTTCTTGGTCACAATATGTAACATTTGCATATGATTTTTCTACCCTTATTCCCAAATTTGTTTTATTCTTAAACGCATTTTATAATGCTTATGTCAATCCTTTTGCTGACTTTTCCCCAAGTCATCACTTGGATGGAGGAAACTCATTCCGCAGCAACTTGGAAGATCTACTTAGGAAGAGCTGATGGACTCAGCATTTCCTAAGTTCTTGTATGTTAAAAACTATTTATATGTCTGTTGATGCTTGATGGACAGTTTGGCTAAATATAAAATCCTTGGTTCACATTTTTTTTTTTAAACTGAATTTTCTAAATGTGCTGCTCCACTGTTTCCTTATTTCACAAGCTGGTGGCTTTAAAAGAAATTAATCTAATTCTTTATCTTTATAAGTTATATTATCTTTTTGCCTGGAGACTTTGAGGAAATTATCTCCATTTTTGATAACTCTACTAGGATATTTTCTGGACTTGATCATTCTGCTTTAATACTTCCAGGTACTCAGGGAGACTTTTTTTTGTTTATGGAAAGTTTTTGGGAATTATAACTGTAATTGTCTCTCTTCCATTATTTTTCTACTTTATGTACTCTGGTAACATAAATATTATTATTTCTAACAGTCATCCATTTCTATTACTTTCTCTTTGACTTTTTAAAATTTATTTCACTATGTCCCTTGGTTGTTTCCCACCTTGCTTCAATGCCCTTATTAAATTTTCATTTGGTTGAGTTTATTATCTCTTGAGTACTTGTGATTTATTTCTTCATTTCTGAGAAAATTATCTTTTATTTCACTTCTTTCCTGAGTTTAATCAAGTCTTTTATGTTTGTCTCTCTCTCTGTGTCCATTTTTCTTTTAGTTTTAAAATCTATGATTCAAAGTGATTTTTTATTTTCTCAAATGCCTCTATATTTAATTCTGTTTGACTAACGACTTAAAGATATATTCTGTTTCATGGTTATTTTTGGAGGGTATTTTTGCTTCCAGATTTTCCACGTTAGTTCTCTTGTGCGACTTTTTGCTAATTTCTATTATTAAGTCAAACTAAAATAACAACAGAGAAGATGGTTCTAGGAAAAATTGCATTTATTTGGGAATGAATGTCAGGGGATTGCAATCCAGGAGGCACAGATCATAAAAATTCATGAGAGCATCTACGGAGGGTGAGGTAATGAGAAGATTTTAAAGGCAAAAGGAGAAGTCCATATAAGCTGCTCAAAACAAGGTTTACTGGTCTCAGAAGTCCTACAAGGGACTCCCTTGTAGGAGTTGGCATTAGCTCATTGGTGGAGATAGCCATTTCTAGACAAGTGTCTTATTTGAATGTCTGCTGTCTTGAAAAATTTCTTGCAATAAATCTGGTTACAAAAATACGTGTGGATGTGCAGTAAGAGTAAGGAATGTAAGATAAGTAAGACTTAAGATGTACGTAGGACATGGAGAAAGTTGTTATGTGTTTTAGCAAATTCTTGTGATAGTTCTTATCTCAGATAACACAAACGCGAGCCTCCCTCCTTCAGAACTTCCTGGCTTTACTTTGTCTGTGTCTGACAAGAGTAATTTCATCTTGGTATCAGTGATTTTCACATTCAACTTTTACAACATTGCAGTGTTTTAAAAGATTTCTTGTTTAATAGAGTCCATTTCTCTCAGTCTAGCAAAGTCCAGGTACTTTAGTGGGGGTTTATGGTTTTGTTTGTGTATTTTGCTGGTGGGAAAGGGATTCTGAGCCCTCTAAATCTGTGGTTTTCTTTTGTCTCACAGTACCTATCTTTCTTCCATTTTCTTATTTTCCCTTTCACTACCAAATTGCCAGCGGATATTTTTGACAATTTTTGTGTCTCAAATCTATACACTTGGAGACTGTCATTTAGATTATGTCTATTTTTTTGAATTACAATTGCCCCTTTACCAGGGTCTGTCCTGTTAGATCACAAGTCTTGGCCCTTTATGTGACTTCTGGTCATTTAATCACATGTATTTGAAGTCCTTTAGTCCCTGTAGTTTGTGCCTGGTTATGTTCTTAGTATTTTCAGTTTTAGGATGGATTTAGTCTTTCTGGTGGCTAATGCAGATTACTCCAAGCTCTTTGCTTTCCCTCCTCTTTTTTTGTGCCTCTGGGTCTATCTTTGCTCTCCACTTGGGCTTTCGCTAGGATGAAGAAGGGACGAATACATGAGAAGCTAGTGTTGGGACTTGTTGATTTTTCCTTTTACTTCAATTACTTTGCAGTTTTCCATTCTCTATTACAGTATGGTTATAATAGACACTATATAACTAGTTATGCAATTATTTTGTACCTTATAAGGAAGAAAATCTTTAGAGTTGCAATAAATAGAATGTATGAAATTTAATAAAACCCAATTTATAAGTTATTTCCTTTATGATTAGTGTTTTCTTTTGGTTTAAGACATTTTTGCTCATACTAAAGTCATGAAGGTACTGTCTTATATTTATATTTATGAAGATAATCTCATATTTTATGCTTATAAAGATATTCTTTTATGTTTTATATTTATTCAAAAATCTTTTTCACCATTCACACTCAAAATGACAGTCCCTCTAAAACTAGTTCTCTTCTATGGTGTAAACCAGGGGATCTGGGTTTGGATATGCCTTTTCCTCTTTCTCTTTCACTTCACCTCTTCCTTCTACTACTTTTGTTTTTCTTTCCCATGTCAACATACAAATAATTTAGCACCATTTGTTCAAAAGTCTCCCATACTTTCCCATACCAACAAAATATCAACTTTGTCAAAAATTAAGGGGCCATAAGTTTGGGTATTTTTATAATTTCTCTTTTCCATTCTAGTGTTCTATTTATATCTGTATGAGAATCATCATAGAAGATGGTACTCACTGATGTATTATATTTCACTAATCCTTTGGGGGAGGATGGGTGAAAGGGTAGCCAGAGAGAGCTTTCTTTCTTTCTCTTGCCTAATTGCTCTGGCAGGGATTTCTAGCACTATGGTAAGTAAAAGTGGAGGGAGTGGGCATGCTCGTCCTGTTCCTGATCTGAGAGGAAAGCTTTCAACTTTTCACCATTAATGATGATGCTACCTGCGAGTTTGTCATACATGGTCTATATTGTGTTGAATTACATTCCTTCTATAATTTTTTGATAGTTTTTTTTTTTTTGAGACAGAGTCTCACTATGTCACCTTTGGTAGAATGCTGTAATGTCACAGCTTACAGCAACATCAAACTCTTGGGCTTAAGTGATTCTCTTGCGTCAGCCTCCCAAATACCTGGGACTACAGGCACCCACCACAATGCCCAGCTATTTTTTTATTTTTTTTTCGTAGTTGTCATTGTTGTTTTAGCTGGCCCAGGCCAGTTCAAACCCACCAGCCTTGGTGTTTGTGGGCGGCGCCCTACCCACTGAACAACGGGTGCCACCAGAAAATGTATTCTATTTTTTTTTTTTTTTTTTTTTTTTGAGACAGAGCCTCAAGCATTTGCCCTGGGTAGTGCCATAGCATCACAGCTCACAGCAACCTCTGACTCCTGGGCTCGAGCAATTCTTCTGCCTCCGCCTCCTAAGAAGCTGGGACTACAGGCACCAGCCACAACTCCCGGATATTTTTTGGTTGCAGCCGTCATTGCTGTTTGGTGGGCCTGGGCTAGATTTGAACCCACCAGTTTAGGTGTATATGGCTGGCACCGAGCCCAGAAAATGTTTTCATATTTCTTCAATAATATATCAATTATTACTGTACTTAATTATTTTGCTACTCAAGTTGTCCCATATATGTACTTAATTATTTTGCTACTCAAGTTGTCCCATATATGGCAAATGAGAATCTTCTAACTTATGGCATACTCATGTCTTTTTTTTTTATTTAATCACTTAACATTGTGGCTGAATGACTCAGGCTTATCCTTATAACTACCCTGCATAAGACCTGGAATCATTGGTTTTCTGAGGAACCATAGTTGCTTTCAGTGGGGAATGGGTTTTTGGTTCTTTCAGAGACACAATTAGGAAATATATTCATGGACACATATATACGTTTGCATAGACACACAAATATATATCTGCACATGGCACATACACGTATGTAACTACAAATTTGTGTGCACATACACACATAAATACAGAAACATATACATGTTCTATAAATCACGAGTTTATAGTTATGCTTCCGAAGCCAGTCCTTTGCCAGTGTTTCCATCTCTGTCCCTGTTCTGTATCCGTTCCTTTCTTCCACACTAAGAATGCTGGCTCCCCAAAACTTTGCATTTATGCATTTGCTCAGTTTTGTAACACATCTAAAATATATCAGAAGGCACCTGTGGCTCAGCGAGTAGGGTGCTGGCTCCATATACCGAAGGTGGCAGGTTCAAACGCGGCCTCGGCCAAAAAACAAAACAAAACAAACAAAAACAAACAAAAAATAAATAAATAAAACTAAATAAAATATATCAGAATTGCTTCACTCGCACCCCTAGAATAGCACTAAAGAAACCTATTAAGAAGATTTCAGGAGTTATTTGCATTTCTTTCCCCTCATCTTCTTACGCTGACCCTGGTCCAGGTGAAAGGTGTATGTGTGTGTGTGTGCACGAATGCATTTGTATTTTAACATATTTATAGTATTTATATTTTTTCAAATATTGTGTTGTTGAGTTAGTTGTATTAGTTCTTCATTTAGTATACTTTCATGTAGTTATGATATTTATTTCAAATACAACTGGGGCCATTTGTTTGAACATATTTTCAGTTTTTTGATTTCTCTTTCCTGTTCTTATTGATTTTATTTGAATATGTACAGTATTTCCAAAAGTTAAAACTTTACACCTCCTTTATTAACGCTATCCCCTCCTCCTTTATTAACGCTATCCCCTTTCCCTCATCCATTTGATCCATTTGTAAGTAATCAACTCCATTGCATCCTAGTATACCCTTCCTGTGATTGTTTTCTTAAAAATAAGTAAATATACATAGAATTTCTTATTATTCATTCTCTTTTACACAAAAGGTATCATAGCATATATGTCATATTATCTTTAGCAGTCTTCTGCTCCATTTAATGATAACATTTGGAAATGACCCATAGGTGACATATTTTTATACAGCCATGTAGGACCCCATAGTATATATGTATCTAACAGATTTTATATTAATTTCTTTTCCCTATATTTGCAAGTTATTTTACCTTTTGGCTTGAAAGACTTAAGAATTTTTTTCTTTAAAGTCTAAAAGTTATACTGTCTTCAAGATGACTATTCTATATCAACGTTCCTAAGTACCCACTCTATAATTTCAACATATATATTTATTTTTTCTTTTAATTCCAGAATATTTTCTTAGATTATCAGTTTAAATATTAGCTCTTTAAAACAAATTGTAGAGATTCCTGTTATACTTAATTCAACTTTGTCTGTTTTCCATTTCAATTACTTTCTTTTTGAAACTTTGCACTTCTTTCTTTAACTCATTTTAATCCTCTTGATTATTTTCCTGTTTTCTGCGATGCCTTTTATTCAATTTTCACTTAAGTCTATTCTCCCTCAGGTACTTTGTCATTTAGTCTTCATTTCTGATATAAATTTAGATTTTTCTTTTATTTCTCTCTTGAGTTTAATTAACTCTTTATTTCTTTGCCTTGTTTTTTTATTTCTGTTCTTAATTCTTGTTTTTCAGATTCAAAGTATTTTTTCACACATACAAACATTTGTTTGGGGATATTTAATCTAGTTTTGAGTATTACACATTCTGCATCAGGTTCATGAATGTTTTCATAAAGGACCTTTTAATCAGCAAAAGTTTCTATTTCTTGATTTTTTGCAGTAGTTTTACATGGAAGCAGTCTTATTGTTTCCTGTTCCTACCCATATTTTTGACAATGTCAAATATTTGACATCACCCTGTTCTATAATATCACTTATACTTTTCTCTGTGTAGTTTCTTTAATAGATATGGAAACAGTCAGCAGAACAGTGTGTCTTGTTTCTCTTTCACCTCTTTCTACTTTCTTTGCATTTACTGCATGGACATAGCAGAAGTAAAGTTTCCCTGAGGCTGCTACTTCAAGTCTCATACCAATGAGCCCAAGGAGTAGAATATAAGGAAAAGAGTCACCCAGGTCCTTGGCTAGAACTGTAAAACTCTGTGCCAGTAGTGTCAGCAGAAGACACATTATACCAGAGACTTCTCAGAGATGATCACAGGAGTTCAAAAAAAGGAAATTATTGAAAATTAATATCATAACCTTGTGACATGCCCAGCACTATTCTGATACACAAAAGCCACTACCTTAGACATTCGTATGCTGCATTGTGTTTCCTTGGGATTTGAGGTGATTTTTTCCCCTTGAACAGCAAACATTCTAAAACAGTTTGTTGATGCCTTTATTTTATAAGTGTGTAATATCCCAAGGAATAGAACTCTAGATAGTTCCCACTCCACCAATCATGCAAGACTGGTAATTCAGGAAGCTAACCTACATGCAGCAAAGGATCCCAAAATGCATCATTATTTCTATATTACTATTTGGAATAATTTACCCTCTCACCACCTTAGAATAGAAAAAAAAACTCACAATGGTAATTGAAAGTAAAATAGTGAATTGTGGGAGTTATTTTTTCATTAACAAATATTCTTGAGTTTTTGAGTGACAGGCAATGTACCAAGAATTGTATGTACAGTGCTGAGTGTAGCAAATGTAGTAACAACAGTACTTATCCTTGTGGGAAATGCAGAAGTATTTGGATTAGGAAAAATTGAGTTGCTTTTAAAGCTTGCTTTAATTTTTTATTTGTGATATAAAATGAGAGTATAGAATTCTGTAACTTTTTATTCCTATTCATTATGCCTGTCAAGAAAATTTTCCTGAATTTTTTTAGGACTCATTATCAATATTGATCTAATAAAACACTACAATAGGTCAAGGATAAACCATAACCTTTTTGTATGCATTTTTTCCTACAAAATTATCATTTGTAGCTCTTAAATTTTGTCCACATTCTGAGAAGATGTAAAACACCCCTTGGATTGTCATCTCAGTGTGAATTGCTGAATTCTACCTTTGTTTCTGCCTGTTTCCTCTGTGACATCATTTATTCTCTCCAAATCACAAAGTTCTCATCTCAGAAATAATGATTTGGACCATGGCATCTCTGATACCTCTTTTAGGAAGTAAACCCCTGGGCTTCGTGTCCTGACCCTTTCCTGGGAGCAGCCTACTTTGTGTGGCCTGAGCCTAATAACCACCATCATTATATCCTTTGCATGAAGAATAACTTGGCAAAGGAAATGCTTCATCTAAGATTGTACAATGTTTGCTCAATAATTTGGCAGTATCTCAACATGGAAGATTCCCAGGCATCTTAAAACAGTGTCTTTCTCAGCTTAGATATTTGAGGTTTCTGGGGTCAATCTTTTCTGATTGTTTCTACCTTAGAATCATTTTCTTCTCTACTGTTGTGCCTCTGCCCATCAAGAGTGGGAGAAATACAGGAGTGAGATTGTGTCTATCCCTAAAGTCCCTGGCTGAGTACCACCTCCCTCTGATAGGGAATGTTTGTGTATTGTTTTTATAATACTTCATGACTCTGATGTGTACTTGCTCATGTTGTCATTGCTTCTGGAAGGCACAATAAAAAGGTTATTTTCCAGAGCTTTGGTTTCCTCCATGCTTTCTCTTCTGCTCCCAATCACAAGACCCAATCATCCAAAGTAAAACAGGTAAAATTCCTATATGACACAGAATTCCACATGGGCACATTTTTGGAGCCTACTCAATACTCTCCAGAGACTTAAGATGAAGAAGAAGGTCCTGTGAACTAGAGCACTATCTCTGCTGGCACACTCTTTTCTGTGGCTGTTTCATTATTCAATTTAGAAAGAAGCATTGCTTCCAATGCCAGGAGTAGGTAGTGGCCAAGATTCTATGTCCCAGAAGGATGATATTACTTATACATTTCCCTTTAGCCGAGAAGGGGGAAAAAAACCCTGTAATTTTACTTTGGAGATGATTTTCTTTTAGGTCTTCTATTTCTAAAAGAAATCACTGTTTTTTCTAGTCATCATCCACATTCAAGAGCATTTTACCATCAGGCACATAAAGATTTGATAATTCAGACGTGTTTGAATATGACTTATAAATAATAAATAGAAATTGCAGAGTCTCTGTCCAAGTCTATTAATAAAACATATGACTGTTCTCAGAAAGTACCAAATTTTATGAAGGCTTCTACGCACTGGCTTCTCAAAATGATTTTTTTTCCAGATTTGAACAACCATTCTTTGCCTATAGTTTTAATAAATGGGAAATTACAGCCAACGTCCTTAACTCCATTTGCAATTCTGTAACAAAATACCACCAACTGACTAATTTATGAAAACAAGAATTTATTTCTGATGGTCCCAGAGGCTGAGAAGTTACCAACAAGAATGGTGTCTAGTGAAGGTTGCTGTCTGTTTTCAAGATGGTGCCTGTCACTGCATGAGGGGACCAACACTGTCTACTCACATGGCAGAAGTGATAGAAGAACAACCTTCAGCCCTTTAAAAGGGTGCTAGTCCCACTCATAGGACTAAAGCCTTCATGACCCAATCACCTCCTCTGGCCACATCTCTTAATATTGTTGCATTGGGAATTAAATTTCAGCATGAATTTTAGACGGGACACCATCATTCAAACCTGGTCCAATTCAGTTGATGATATCTCTAGAAGCATTTTGCCTTTGAGAGGTTAAGGCACTATTTCTGAGGACTCTCAGAAGTTATTATTTTCTAGTGGAGAACTGAGGTCTCTTTCTAGCCAGATTCTATTAAAGTAGGACATCTGAATGCAGAAAATAGCATCACCATTCATGAAGACCTAATAACTCCCAAATATAGAGCTTCTTGGGTAATATTCAAATGGAGAATCATAGGAACATAAAGGATATTCCCTACATTCTCTTTTGAAACTTAGACTAAACATAGCACTTGGCAGAAACATGAAGAGAGACTTGGGTATAAACAGATTCAGAGTTAATTTATCCAGTTAATTATACTGAGGACTATGGTTTGTCCTAAAAATCTTAGGTACCAGTAGAATAGAGAGAACCAGAGAGAAGATGATTCTATGTTATCTTTCTTCTTTTTTTTAGACAAAGTCTCACTCTGTAGCTCTGGGTAGAGTGCTGTGGCATCATAGCTCACAGCAAACTCAAACTCTTGAGCTCAAGAAATCCTTTTGCCTCAGTCTCCCAAGTAGCTGAGACTACAGACTCAATCATGACAACATAGCTAGTTTTTCTACTTTGGTGAGGGAGGGTTTGCTCTTATTTGGGCTGGTCTTGAATTCTTGAGTTCAAGTAGTCTAGCTGCCTCAGCTTCCCAGACTGATAGGATTACAGGCATGAGTTGTCTTTTTAATGTCATGTACCAGACCTTGCATACTAGGTAAGCATGACCTAATGAATGCTAAGGTCTTATTGATTCTATGCATCAGATAAGTCAATCCTACCCTGAAGAAGAGCAAGTAAGGGGTAGCTAAGGATTTTAGAAGCATCCCGCCTTTAAAATTCTCCACATTGAAAAGGTAGAAGAAAATGCATCTTACAAACAAATATAAAAAAGAAAGGGTGTTTCCTGCTAACACATTTCTATTAGCTGCTTATGGTGAGTATAAAGCATGAACATTATTGAGTGCTCAGAACCAGAGGCTTAAATTGACACTTCTGGGATATAAATCAATTGCAGAGTGGCATCACAGCAAACACCATGCCACCAAAAAACAAACAAACAAACAAAAAAAAAAATATTTAGCTCTACCCCTGAGAATCCCTGGGTTATAGATACTTCCCCCCACTGCTCCTGTGGAAAACTGAAACAGATACATTGCTCCAATTTCTCCACACCTCATTAGCACCCAATCCTTTCACAGAGCTTAGTTTAGTTCACCTATAGGGCATGTTTCATTTTGATTTGTTTTCTGCGAAAATAGGCTTGGGACCAGCCATGCTGTCATCCATCATCCTGGATGCTAGGTGAGCAGACGACTCTCTGTTGGACTCTCTGTTGTATTATGCTCCTCACCTAAATCCAAGAGCTAATCTAGGTATCTTTAGTGAAGACTTTATATTCCTTGAATACTTGAAAATAAATGCATCATCGAACTAACCACGTAGGCTTCTAAGTCTACAGTTTTGCTAATTCAAAGAATTATCTCTGACTATTGAAAGAGAAGTGGAAAAAAAATTCCCCTTCCATTAGCTGATCCAGAACAATTTATTTTCTTTTTCTAAATTATTACTTTTGAAAGGGTAATGGCAAGTAAACTCCACCATTAAGAGGAGAACCATTAACCAGAAAAGCACCCATGCCAAGACACCTCTTAAATATGTAAAGGAAAGAATAATTTAAACATTTAAATACATATGTATGTATTTGAATACCTAAGGACTACGTTACCCCAGATTAGGAGCATTGGATAAGTTACTAACATAGTGACTTTCCATTCTATTGAAGCTACCTTTCCAGTGAAGGGTAGCACTTGAGTGTCGCAGAGCAGTTGTTCAGATGGGTGTGTGTTTGCTGACACAATGCCAGCATTACCTGGAGAAGTGGAGCAGGGGCCCTTGTATTCAGAGACAGATGTGTAGAGGCGGGCTGCAGAAGGCTGTGTGCTAGATTCCCCCTCCACCCCGACACAGGCCAAAAAACAGATAGATAGATGAAGTTGTTATGGTAACCAGATTTGGAGCAATCTAAGTGGAGGCCCGAATGCTGAATAAAACATACCGAAGAACAAAATCTGTCCATAAGAACAGTGACTATAAACTGGGGACTCAAATAAAATCTGACTTAGTTCTGAGTGACTTTCCATTTTGATTTTCTTTCCCCTACTCCCTATCCCAGGAATTTCTTTAACAGCCTTGACTCCTGCTTGCTAGCCTTTGTCCAGCGGGCCCAGAGTTCTTAGTGGCTTGATTATAAAGCACCTCTCCCTTAGCAAACAAGTCACCTATATTGAAATTCTGAACCAAACTAAGCCTAGCTGGCTTCTTCAAGACCTTTCAAATGTCTCTGCTCAGGACACTCGAGTACTTATACAGAAATGAAAACACAGAGGATTTGATTCAAGAGCTTGAGCTTTCAAGCTGCGTGTGTATCAAAACATTTCAGAATGAGAAAGTGTAGGTAGCGAATATATGGACATATCTGATGAAAAAATGTTTTATTAAAAGTAAAGAGCCTAAATTTAAAACATCAATAATGGCAGGATTCTTCCCCTAGTTTTGTTTGCTAATTGGCTAACTAGCCGAGATGGCCATCCACAGAAGGAGAACTCTGAATTTGCTCTGGACACCATGCACTTTCACTTCTGTGTCTCCATTTCTTTTCCTTCGATGACAAACTTCATTGTGACCACTGGACAAGTATTAGAAGTTGGTCCAGAATTCAGTCACTTAGCAAATATTTGCTGATCATTTGTAATGCATGAGACTAACTCTACGTAGGCAGCTTGGAATAGAGAAGTGAGTAAGCTCAATCCTTTGCTAGCTTATAGATGAGGATCACCACCTACCATTTTCGAAAAGGTCTAATGACTCAAAGATTCTGCAAAAGTAATCTAAATACAACCCTCTTCCCCAATGTTGCAACATTCACCCCAGAGTTTAGGAAATGAGAAAAGAACAATCAAGGCTCAAGGCTGAAGGCAGCATTGCTTAGACTCAGTCAACACACTGGAAAATGTTTCTTCTTGCAACATTCCAGCCTTCAATCACAATTAAAGTTATTTGAAGCAAATAAAATTCTGACAAATCCAATGAGAAAGAAAATTTCTTTCTTTTTTCTTTCATTCAAATTGCCTATCAGAGTCTCCACTCCAAAGCCTTTGATGGTGTAAGTTGGGAAGACTGATGTGTGTTATGTATTTTAGGTGTAGAACTAAGCAATCCCAATGACAGGGAGAAAATTAATCAGACCATAGAGAAGTTGCTATGGGAAATGATTTCCCCTCCTTGTTTAGGATTTAACTATTGGGAAGAGGGGTGGGAGGATTATTTACCTTTTGCTCAAATTATCTTGATATTTTGTTTTGGCAAGAATGAGGATATTGCAAAACATTATATTGGCATGTAAAGGCGGCCCAGCAGAGCATGTTTTACACCAAGAGTTCAAAACCAGACCAAGCAACAAAATGAGACCCTGTCTGTACATGAAAAAAAGAAAACAAATTTAATTAGCTGAATATAGAGCCTGGCCAGAAGGATGTCTTGAGCCCAGGAGTTGGAGGTTGCAGTGAGCTATGATTGTACCACTACACTTCCAGCCCGGGCAACAGAGTGAGACAGTCTCAAAATTTAAAGAAAGAATATGTGAAAGAAAAAGTTGTCAAGTCTGAAACCTGCATATGAAAGCACCTAGGTGGAGACATTGCATCCTGGGGACCGGTCGATTCCTGTGATTTTGTGGCGTAAACTAGAGCAGAGGCAAACCTTCCCCAAAGAGACCCAGAATCCTCTCCTGATGCTCTTCAAAACATTGCCTGATTTGATGGAAATTTCCTTTGTTTACCTCGTATCTAGTCCTTCCACATTTAATCAGAGCAACACACTGATCTTACTCTTATTAAGTGATACATTCTCTGCATTTACATTGTTATGGCCTAAATTGGACCCTGCCCTCCCCATCATATGTTGAAGTCCTAACTCCAGTACCTCTCAGTGTGAGCATATTTGGAGACAGGATAAATAAAGAGGTAATTAAGGGGGAGTGAGCCACAGAGAGGAAGATCTCAAGAAGATACAGGGAAAAGACAGCCATCTATAAGCCCAGGAAAGAGACCTCAGAAAGATCCAACCCTGCCAACATCTTCATCTCAGACAATAGACACCATATCTGTGAGAAAATAAAATTCTGTTATTTAAGTCCCCAAGCCTGTGATACTTTGTTATGCCAGCCCTAGCAAACAAATATTCCCGGCAAGCAGTAAATCAACTTTTATTGTTGTTTTATATTTTTCGGCTCTGCAGTTCTTCCTATTTTGATTAACAAATATTTTATTATATTTTGTTTTATATAGTACTGATGTATATAACTGTCATTCATGAAACATTTACTAGAATTTTGAATAAATTAAAATCATAGGGATAAAATACACATACCAGAAATTGATTCATAGTAAAGTATGAATATTATGATGAAAAATATCAAAGCAATAATTAGATCAGTTAGAAACTGAAAGAACAAAATGTTAAATGTGAGAAGAAGACCGAGGTAAAAAGTGATAAAAATCAGAATTCTGGAAGTAAAACAAGTAACTATTTTAGTAGGATTGAGGATAAACATTGCAATTAGCTTTCCCTTTTTTACATTATTTTCATTTTGGATTAAAGCCTAACAACGCAACATTTTTTAGCATATGTATTGCTATGTTGATTGCACTTAGAAATATATGTAGGTAGAAGGAGAATGTGAAAATTTGGCAGATTGGAGAGAAAGGGCCTGATATCCAAAATTATGTATCACAGAAATAAAACATATAATTGCACAAAACACACACACAAAGCAGAAATATTTAACTTGGGAAATTTGGATGAGTCTTCGTGGTTCTGTAAAAAATGTATGCATATGTACACAAACATGGTTCTGAGGAAGGGATCTAAATCTTTATCAGCCTTTCAAACAAGAGTCACTTCCAAAGAAGAAGAGCACGCCCAGCACATAACTTCGTTTGTTTAGAAAGAGTTTCCACATTTTAACAACTTTCAGTGATGCCTTACAATTAGAAAATCTGGTATTTACCAAATTCTATTTGTAAAAACATTCATCCAATACCTCATCTATAGATGTAGCTTGGGAAGTAGGGTTTTTGTTGAAGATGGAGGCTATGTATTCGTGTGTACATGTTTATAGAATAAGTTGTCATCTGTCGGAAGCATGGCCTTACCCAATGCCTCTGGGCATCTATCAAACAACAGAATCTCACAACTTCAGAACTATGATGTCTGAGATATCATCTCATCCTATTATTACACTTTACAAAAAGAAAAAGGAGAGGGTCAGAAATGTTCGTGGTGGCATAGCTAAAGTGACCAGACCCCTACTTTTTCAATGTCTAGTCAAAGGCATTTTAGCCCATGTCATTAAAGAACTGGACTATTTTCCTGCCTTCACAGAGCAATGGGTGTTTTCACTAGACTTCTAAGGTGTCATGGCTTCCACCTGCAGCCCAGCCCCTGCTCTACTGCTTGCCATTTTGAGGTCCCAGGCAAAGTTCTTAACTAACTTCCTTACAGAACCTGCCCTCATATGTAAACTGGGGATAATCATAGTGTCTATCTTTTAAGAGTTCTGAGAATTCCATGGGTTACTAAATTTAAAGCCTTCAGAATCTATCCTGCCCATAGTATGCATTATGCAAACATGAGTTCATACTCTTTTCCTCATTTCAACCAAGGTAAAGTCTTCACTGAAGCCTGTTTTGAAGAAAGAAACAAGATTTTTATAAAGATTTTATAAGCCCTTCCCACATGCCTCCTCCCACTAATTCTGTCCCCTGTCCAGTGTGATTCTACAACCAGCACATGACCAAGGGATTCAATGAAGGTAGTCTTTTGGGGTTTTTTTGACACATTGTCTCATTTTGTCATCCTCAGAAGAATGCCATGGAGTCATAGCTCTCAGCAACCTCAAACTCTTGGGCTCAAGCCTCAGCCTCCCGAGTTGCTGGGACTACAGACGCCTGCCACAACGCCAGGCTATTTTTAGAGACAGGTCTTGCTCTGGCTGTGGCTGATCTTGAACCCATGGACTCAGGCTATTCACCCACCTCAGCCTCACAAGTGCTAGGATTACAGGTGTGAGCCACTGTGCCCCCCTCGACAGAGGTAGTTTTACCAGAAGAGATAGAAGACATTGGTTTGCACATTTGCTACTTTTCCTTTCAGTTTTCTCATCATACCTTTCCCAATAGCTTTACAATATGACACATCACACGATCCAACACAAGTCTTTTTTGTGTCTTGCTAAGATTAGGAAGTCATATTTTCTTAGATTTTATATTCCAGATAGGAAGAAACATATATTCTTTACTTTCTCTACCTTTCTCTTTTTTTACCTTAAGCAAATGTGTCCCCAGAGCATGGGAAGGGTAGACATCGTGGAGTGCTGCCCCACAAGCCACTTCACCCTCTCTTGCTTTCCTCTGCAAGGAAATGAGAAAGTGAAAATACATCCCCAGCTTCCTGGAAGTTCATTCATGGTTTCTATGAATGTGTTCCATTTCTGGCCAATGAGATTAAGTATCTAAGCCTACAGATTAGATGTGTGTCAAAGTTTTGTAAAAGGACCAGACCCAGGTGACATGTTCCCTAAACCCTTTACTATTCCTATCTCCTTCCTTCACCTTTTCTGCCTGAAACATACGCACAATGTCTAGAAGTCAAGATCTTTGTATGACATAAAGAGAAAAGCCATATGCAGAGGATGTCACAGCAGGAAGACAGGAAAAACTTGAATTCTTGGTTGTAGTTGTCATTGTTGTTTGGCAAGCCCAGGCTTGTTTTGAACCTGCCGGCTCTGTTGCATATGGCTGGCGCCCCAGCCACTTGAGCTACAGGCGCTGAGCCATAAAACTTGAATTCTTGATGGCACCCTTCAGCTATTACATTGACCCTAGACACCTTACAGTTGGATTTCTGTTTTTATATAGATAAGAAAACCCATTATTTATTTAAACTAATCATGGTACTTGTTGCTTGTAACCAAATACGTCTTAACAGATAAAATAAGTATTATAATTCAATTAACTGGGCATAAAGGAAATCAAAGAAAACCACCATCATTCAAGATGTATGCTCCCTTCTAACACGGTGCTTCATACAGCCTGGCAGGGATGGGAAGACAGTAGATGAAAAGCTTTTTTATAACCTTATTAAACTTTCATATACTTACATAGGGAACTCAAATGGTTACTCAGAGGGTCCCTCAACACAAGACACAGTTAAAGGAAACCTCCAAGTTCACGGTTATTTACTACATTACTCTGGAGCCTACCTGTTTCTCACCACCCAAAAAGTAAATACAGAAATGTTTGCTTGGCTTGGCGCTTGTGGCTCAATGGGCTAAGGCGCCAGCCACATACACCTGAGCTGGCGGGTTCGAATCCAGTTCGGGGCTGCAACCAAAAGATGGCCAGGCGTGTGGCGGGCACCTGTAGTCCCAGCTACTTGGGAGGCTGAGGCAAGAGAATTGCTTGAGCCCAAGAGTTGGAGGTTGCTGTGAGCTGTGATGCCACAGCTCTCTACCAAAGGTGACATAGTGAGACTCTGTCCCCCCACCAAAAAAAAAAAAAATCACCCCAGAAATGTTTGCTTATAGGACTACCTGCAAAACCCATGTTCACAGCTCCATCTTGATTTCATAGGAGAGATATCTTCACAAATTTTTTTCCTATTAATTTAAGGCACAAAACATTTGTTTAGGGTCAAATGTATATAATTCGTAATATTAAGAGTTGATTAGAGAAGATGGAAAGGCCTAGGTAGGCCTGACCTTGAGGATTCAGTTTGAATCACACAGGTCTATACAGCTCTATAATGATAAGTAGGCACGAATGTGTGCATGCATACCCATGTGTACCCAGGGATATGTATGAGATGCTTTGAAAATTGTAGAAAATTCTAGAAAAAATTTTATTAAATTGAAGAGAAACAATGTTAATCAAGCTACCCTCCTTTATGCTAGGACAGTATGTCTTTTCTCCAACACTTTGTGAAAGTCCTGGTCATAATTTCACCAAACCCCCCAAACGTCAATTTTAAATATGTGATGTTCTAAGTAAAGTATCATTGTAATTATTGCTGACAGTAACTTCTTGTGTATATATTTTGTAACCAGACAAATTATATTATCAACTGTATTTAGGGAAGGCAGACCATCAAATTATTGGAGAGATATATATATGTATATATACATATATATACACAAATATACATAGATATATCCAATATATATACACCCACTAAAAGCCCAATAGTTAAATTTGTTTTCATGATTTTTGATATATATGATTATATGTATACATGTACATATGTATATGATATATATGTAATATATAATATATATGATATATGTATATATGTATATAATGATACGTATATAATATATATCCCCTAAAAGCCCAATACTTAAATTTGATTTCATGATTTTTGATATACATTCATATACATGTATATATGTATATAATAATATATATATGTG
The DNA here is from genome assembly GCA_963574655.1 of Perodicticus potto. Lineage (NCBI taxonomy): Eukaryota > Metazoa > Chordata > Mammalia > Primates > Lorisidae > Perodicticus > Perodicticus potto. Next base: position 10,016 of record CAUYRH010169732.1, on the reverse strand, counting down.
TGTGTATATATATAGGCGTGAGTCACTGTGACCACCTCAACAGAGGTAGTTTTACCAGAAGAGACAGAAGACATTGGTTTGCACATTTGCTACTTTTCCTTTCACTTTTCTGATCTTACCTTTCCCAATAGCTTTTATATAGCTTATTATAGTAATATCCCCTAAAAGCCCAATACTTAAATTTGTTTTCTTGATTTTTACCATTTTCCCTTATTTTTTGCTCTTGTCTAATTTCATTGGACAGTACTGCTAGAACAGCATTAAAAGACTAGAATGCACTTGTTTAGTTCTTGAACTTGTTAGTTCAAGAAGTTGTTAGTTGTTATTTCTTTTGTTTAGTGTGTCACTTGTTTAGTTCTTGCTCCTAGTGGGAAGCCTCTTGCAGGATAGCATAAAAGTGCCTTCTCCAATATCAACTCTGATGTATGGCTATTGGCTGCTTGCAGCTCTTTATTGAAAGTAGTTATGAGGTCTCATGTTGTCTCTGTGAGACAGCATACTGAGTTGGATTATATAGTTCACCTTGAACTTGAAAGGAATGATGAAGGTATGCTTTTCATTATTTGTCTTAAAGAAAGAGACATTATTTAATATATTGAGATAGTATGTTTAAAATTCTATTTTATTAAGAATTTTTTAAAACTTACAATGACTGTTGAATTATTCTAGTCCTCTTGGTTTGTACTGTATTTTGCCACATATAATGTGCTCTCGTGTATCATGGTCACCACGTTTTTGGTAAGGTCTCTTCAGAAAATAGTAGGCTGTTAGCTGGGAAAAACACATCTGTAAGGGCTAACACTACCCTGATAAGCAAGCAGGCCCCACCACCCACCCACCACCCTGGTAAGCAAGGAGACCCCACCGGGCACCACTCTGTGAAGGAGTCCCATTCCTGCCTTCCCAGAAACACTTCCCTCCCTGTAATGTTGTAGGCCACAGACAAAATGGCCACCGCGAGTGGCTGGCAGGATGGGAGCTTCTGAGGCTGCTTGGTCCATGGGAAGCTAGGCCAGTCCCTGCACAGTGTTCCCAGTCCCCTCTCCGTGGCTGGGCCTTAGCCCTCAGTCTTTACCCTGCATGGGTACAACCCACATTGCCAGCCCTGACATGCCCCCCCTCACTCCCCTGCAATCTTAGTGCTCAGCAGAGGCCACTCGGGCTCACTCCCACCAGAACCCAGACCCTTACAGACTGGAACCCTTGTACCTAGTGGCCTCAGATGAGAGGGCTCAGCAGCCTCAGGCGTCCCACTGGTCTCACCTGCTTCTGAGCCATACTACCCATGTATACACATCCTTATTTTTCCCTCAAAAAGTTTGCAAAAAGTGTGCATTATAATTTCAAAATATAGTATATTGAGTTGATTGATAATTCAGGCTTTCACCATTAATCTGCTCATGGGATTAATTAGGGTGATGAATTTTCTAAGGTTTTAATCATGCTTGCAATACTCAATAAATCCTGCATTAGTCATTGACATTTTTTTTTCTTTTTTGTATATGGCTGAATTTAATGTCGTAGTATCTTATTCCACAATTTGTGATCTGTATTCATAAGTAAGATGAATGTTTTCCTGGGTTGTATTTACTGGGTCGTGAAATCAGAGTTATGCAACATATGCAAAATGAAGCGACAGTTTCCTGTGTTCTGAGGCATGGGGATAGCACATGCCATTTTGCAGATGTATAAACTGAAAGTCCACCTGCAGAGCGGTCAATGTGTTTTTGGAAATAGTTTGTAAGCAACTTTCAAAATCTTATCACTAACTTATTGATTTGTACAAGGTTTATGCTGCATTTTGAGTCAATTCTAGGCATTTGTATTCTCCTGGAAATTTACCCATTCACTCAAATTTCCATATACTTTAACATACTTGGCACATGAATACTTAATCCCCTTCAAATCTCAGGTTTATCTAAGTTCTCATTCTCAAGGTGATTACTTTTATTTTCTTTATATTTTGGAATTATTATGTTGCAATTTTCTTAAAATAAATAATGAATTTAATCATAAGGCAGTCATCGTTTAGGATAGGAATACTGATATTATGTTTAGTTGAGCAGATACTAGACTGCATTCATATTTTTATTTCATATATATGTTTAGAATTTACTATATTTTGCCATGTATAATGTGTACTTTTTTGCTCAGACTTTTGAGGGAAAAATAAGGATGAATATTGTATTTGGTATGGCTCAGGAGCAGGGGACCCCAGCGTGCCTCCCAGAGCCACCATGCCCTTCCACCTGGGTCCACCAGGCGCGTGTGATTCCAGTCCAGGAGGATCCAGGGTCCAGTGGGAGCAGGCCAAGCAACCTCTGCGGAGTGCTGCACTAAGGGGAGGAGGTGGTGGCAGGGCTGGTGAAGCAGGCAGCAGCCATAGGGGGTGAGGGGTGAGGCCTGAGGAGACCAAAAGCCCCACCTGGCTGCCCAAGGGCCAAGTGACCTCAAAAGCTCCCACCTCATCAGCCACGTGTGTGGCCATCTTGGCCATAGCCCCCAGTGAGGAAGGGAGAGAAGATCCCGTGGGAAGGAGGAAAGGAGCCCCCTTCACAGAATGGGCTGCTATGGCAGGGCCATGAAATCCGCAAGTTTATCAAGGGAAGGTTAGCCTCCCCAGATGTGTATCTCCCAGCCAAGGGCTTGCCACTTTCTCATGGGGCTTTTTCCTGAATGGTTGCACCAAAATGTGGATACACATTATACATAGGAGCACATTATATGAAGTCAGACAATTAAGTTCATGAACTCTTCCTAGAAAAAGTGTTACATACCTCATTGTTGAATAGCATTATGATTACCTTTGAAGCACTCCCTTCAGAAAGATATGCACTAACTCCAACATCTAGTCCACCCTCCAAAGCACTTTTTCTGGGATAAGTTCATGAACATACAATGACAGCTCTGATGGCTATTCCAGAAAAATAAAATTCCAAAATTGCTTTGGGCGGCTCCTGTAGCTCAGTGGGTAGGGCGCCGGCCACATACACCCAAGCTGGCGGGTTCAAACCCAGCCGGGCTAGCTAAACAACAATGACAACTGCAACAACAGCAACAAAATAGCTGGGCGTTTTGGCGAGTACCTGCATTCCCAGTTATGTGGGAGGCTGAGGCAAGAGAATTGCTTAAGCCAAAATTTGGAGGTTGCTGTGAGCTGTGACACCACAGCACTCTACCGAGGGCAACACAGTGAGAGTCTGTCTCAAAAACAAACAAACAAAAAAACCAAAACTGCTTTAAAGGGTGGAGTAGTCACCGGCATTGGAGCATAGCTTCCCAAGGGGAGTACTTTGAAGGTGACCAAAATGATACCCAGAAATTAGGTATATAGTGCTTGTTCCAGGAAGAGTCCACAAACTTAACTGTCTAACCTTCATATATGGCCAAATATGCTATATAATTTATCTTATATAAGAACCCATACAATAATTTTGAAGATTTCCAGAGTATACTTTTCGGGAAACACAAACAGAATCAAAAAGGGAACTGATATTTTTGGCATGGGCAAATGTTAGAAGTTGGGAAAACTTAGAGATGTAAAAAAGCCTTTATTGGATATTTACCATAGGGGTAAGGGGAAACTTACCGTTTCTCAGGAAGTTTCACTGAAAGATCAACTCACAATTAAGGCAGGTTAATAAAAGAAATGTTTATTTACCAGGCAAATAGGGAGAATCACAGAGTGATTACTCAGTAGCCCAGTGGGATCCAGATATTTTTACATACACTTTTTAGAGGGGAGAAGGGGAGTTGAGGAGTATAGACAACTCTGTTGATGGGGAACAAATGCTCCTAGGAAGGGCAGACAGGAGAAACAGATTGACTTGTAAATTAACCTGAGAGACAGGTGTTATGTTTTGAATTATTTGGGTCAGGTCTGCGTGCATTCCTGATCCTCATTCCTGCAATGTGCAGAGATAACAGGAAGACAAGAGAACTCAATCATGCCCTTCATCTTGCAGAGAGAGGGAGAGTCCTTTCTGATTTTTTTTTTTATCTCCAAGAGCCTGTAATTCAAAATACTCTTTACACCAACGAGTCATATTTTGGGGTGACATTTCCTGAGTTCCTTCATTATTATGTGCTGGAAATGTTCTAGGCAGTTTGCCACATAATTATTTAACTGTTACTATGCTTTACCTGCCATAGTACCTTGCATGTGTGTTGAAACTGGTATGCATTTAAAAAAGAAACTCATGAAAAAAAAAAAATATATATATATATATATGAAAGGAATGACCAGAGCAGCACTACTACACATTGTGAGTATTTAATACATGCTTTTCTCTCACAGAGCAAGCATTAATTTAGCATCCAGACAAGTCTTTTTATTCTCAGGGCATATCTTAATTATTTTAAAATTCGCAGTTCAAGAATTTCTGTTGATGCAAACAGCACAGGATCAATGACGGAAAAAATGTCTATGATAATATGAAAGCCAAGTTTGTTACAGAAACGAATTTGGTAAAAATAGACCTCATGATAGTACTTGCCACAATATTCAAAAGCCTCCTTAGCCATCAAAGGGAACAAACCAGTCACACTGGAGTCACCCTGGGTAGAGAGCTCTTTTCTGTAACACAGCAGACCTGCATTCCAACCCCCTGGCAACTACTTGTCATGATGGATGGGTCTTTTCCCATCCTCCCTCAATCGCTGCTTCATGATTATAAATTGTAGGGGCTACAGACTCCTGCCTATAAAATTTCCCTTCTAGTTCTAGCACAAAATGAGTTCTTGAATTTAATTGCACATAACATTTCAGTGATAATGATGTAAGAGATCTCTGACAGGCAAATTCTCCAAGAAGCATTACCCAGAGCCCCTGGTCAAAAATAACCTTCAATATCCTTTGCTTTCCCATCATAATTATAACGCAGCAGCATTGAAGAGGTAGTAGAATGTTTCCAGCTTAATTTTTAAGGAGTAGACACTGGGATTTATATTGAATGAATTTATCTCCAATTTCTTAATAATCAATCATTTTTCCTATTTTCTTCCCTATCAATGTATCTTCTATCATCATAAAATCTCATAGCCATAGTAAGCATTGGGGTGTCTTTATGTAAAAAGGCACAGGGGAATTTCAAACAAAATAGGAGAGGACAAAACAAAAAAAATCCCTTCACTCAGCAACCTCATTTAATGATCTAATGTGCTTCTTGTCTCCCTTAGAACCTTATGGCATCTGGCACTTATATAGAGGTCTTGAATTATTTCTGGATGAATATGAATATCCAGACAATGTAGCAAGTGTGGGCACACATGTGCACACCCACATGTACATTCACAACATAGCTTAGCTCAATTTAGGTCCGCCGATAGGGCCTCCACCCACATATCATGTGTGCACTCAAAGCATGTAACAAAATGCCACCAACCCTACAGATTTCGGTGATAGATGGGCTTGCTTACTTTTTGCCACATAAAGGGAGAAAAAGAAGAATGCCGGTGATACGGATTTGAAATATTCGTAAACCCACACCTCCTTGCAACAAAACATGGTGTCTGGCAGAGCTCAAGCCAATTGTTTTTGAGTGGCTTCTTTCAATCTTATATCGAAAATGTGATTTGAGCCTTAGATGGACACTACCTTGTGTGCTGCAGCAAAATGACACTAAAACCTTAACTGCTAACTTGCATGTGATTTTGCATTCAATGTTACTGAATTCATCACTCAAAGTTTTCATGAGTGCCTACACTACATATATATAGCCCATGACTGATCCCTGCATCTTATTTTTGATCCTAAGAGAACCTGGCACCTACTACTTCTTCAAAGAATGTTACTTGGCTAGAAATGTATAAACTTTATCTCTTGACCGCCATTCCTTCTTTAATAATTTAGCTGATAGGTTTTCCCTTCTCATTCATAAGCTTTCTATCAAGAAAGTTAATAATGTATAACCTGGAAGTATTTTAGGTAATAAGTTGCTGAGAAGGTGAAAGTTCTTGTGACTAATCAGTTTTTAATAGAAGCTACATTGGGTACAACAATCAGTTAATTTATAATTTGTTTTACAATTTTGTATTTTCACATTTTGGAATTTCTAAAATGAGGGTATCTAACCATACCCTCATAGTTGAAATTATTTTTCATAACCAATTCTGTGGTACTCCATAGGCATCCCTCTCTCGAATTTGTTAATGTTGAATAAGATAGATCCTAGGAAAGTGGGTAGTTTACTAGATGGGGTACAGCCACATGCATTACTTTGCTACTATAATTTTTTAAATTATCCTTTGAAATGTCAAATAATAGCATCTTAATTTCAGTGTGTAATTTTTACTTTATCTATGGAAGTATCCTCAGACAGTAATTAGGTGGAACTAAAATAACAATCATTATTCCCTATAATTAACAGGTAATGTATAATACATATCATCCTTCGAACATGCTGGGGCATTTAATGTTTACTTTGATCAGTGCAAAGTGAGGTTAGAAAATCTGTCAAAATTATTTCATTGGCTATAGTTATTTAATGAAGAATAAAATTTCCAAGGCATTTAGAAAGAAGAAAGGGAGTTATGAAGTGTTAGATGATTGCTTATAAAACACAAAAGGGCAATGTATCCTCAGCAAGTACATGTAAAAGTTTTAAATCCTACATTTCATACCAAGAGCTCAAGTTTTATGTATTACCTATTTATGTATTAATTCTTTGTACAAAACCTGTAATTTGCCTAAAAACTAACTTTCAAAATTGAATTGTAACACGTGTTGGTTTTCTTCTCTTTAGACTAGAAATTTAAAATTAAAACAAAACCTATTTTGCTTGAAATTCCCCTGTGCCTTTTTACATAAAGACACCACAATGCTTACTATGGCTATGAGATTTTATGATGATAGAAGATACATTGATAGGGAAAAAAATAGGAAAAATGATTGATTATTAAGAAATTGGAGATAAATCATTCAATATAAATCCCAGTGTCTACTCCTTAAAAATTAAGCTGGAAATTTAAATTTAAAAGTAAAACTTTTACTCCTACAGGAGTAAAGATGAAATTTAATAAAAATGAAATCTGTGATTCTAATTTACTTAGTCTTTCATTCATCCAAGTAACACAAGTATCTCCCACATGCTGGACCCTGTGCTGAATGCTGAGGATACATGGTGACAGAGAAAAAGGGAGACATGAGGCGTCTGTCATGGAAGGAGCCAGAAGATAAGCTCATCAACAAATAAGCAAAATGATGTCATCTTGTGGTAAAGGCTAGAAAGAAATTAAACAGGGAGGGGTGATGGATATAGCAACCTACATGAATATTAAGGCAGGAAAAGACTTTCTAGAAGGTGACATTTTTCCTAAAAGAGGAGAAGGGGAGTTGTGAACACACGTGTCCATTCTTGGGTGCCCCCTCTAAGGAAATGAGTATCTTGGTCACTGATATCACAGATAGAATATTCTACATTACAAACATGGATATGAAAAGATTCATTACAGGTTTTTAACATCTTCACTACAATAAAACAGTAAGTTCATGAATCTTTCTGCGAAGTAGAGACAGATCATCACATTGTACCCAATAAACATACATGATTATTATATATCGATTAAAAATAAATTAGTAAAAAAAAGATCCCATCTTGAATACGTAACACCCTCAAGTACAAAAGGACACTAGAAAGAACATTTAGAAAAAATAGAATGCAGGATGTGCACTGGTGGCTTTAGTGCACAACACAAAGTAATATGTGTTGTTAGAAAATACTTCTTCTCAGTCTGGATAAGGAAGAGAGAACAAAGCCAGAGGAAAATGTCAATCTTTCACTCACTCCCCCAAATATCCATCAAGGCTCCACAGAATAGTCCTTTGTAATTACAGCTGAGGTATCCAGTAATTTATCGTGTACCCACTGCTGTCTTTTGCAACCCTGCCTCCCCTTATTTTGGTAAATACACTCTTCTTCTTTTTTTTTTTTTTTAGGTGATCTCCTTTTCCCTATGGTATACAACCCTGATGGGGCTGTGCATCACTGTGCCTTGCCTGACCTTCCTAAGCCAGGATAATGGGGCCTGGGGACTTTATTTCTTGAGCTGAGCTATCAAGGATAAAAAAGCATAGTTGGATGACTTCACTCCAGGATCAGCACCATAATGTGACTGTTAGAATTCCTGACACACATAGGAAGTTGTCCTACTTTCCACTCTGTTTCTGACCTTATCTTCTTCCCAAGCTTCCTGTCAGTTCTATGAACCATACAAAATCTTGCCAGTAAATTAATCGTTTCCTTAATTTATTGAGAGTTAGTCTTTAGTGCCTACAACCAATGATCTCTTCCCCAAAGACCAAATGGTTGTATGCTGTCAACAACCATGAGTAGAGAAGCAGATGCCTCCCTAGTTGATCCTCAGATAAGAACCAATCCCCACCCAACAACACCATAATGGCTGCCTTGTGAGACCTTAAGAAAATCCAGCTAGGGCATGCCTAGACTTCTGGTCCACAGAACTAATGAGGTAATAAATGAGTATGGTTTCAAGCTGCTGAGTTTGTGGCAATATTATTGAAAGTTTGGCATTTATCCTTGAAGCTACATCAGAAGAACAAGGACAGTGGTTTCAGTAGAAAGAAAGAAAAGCTTATTAATTTTTCAGCAAAGGAGGAAGTTGGCAGATTCCTATCTTAAAGTGTCAAGTCTTGCCTCTGAACAGAAATACAGAGGTTTAAAGGGGAGATTTTCAGCTTCAGGCTATTGCTGTTCAACTATAGATGATGGCTCTAATTCATGGCAATTTAGGCAAAGACAATCCTGTGACCTCCCTCGGGATAGTTCCCTTGAGCCATCTGATAGGGCTGAGTGCAGGAACACAGAAATTAGTGAACAAGTCCAACTCAGAAAGCAATGAGTGCACCAATTCCCACCCCCAAAACCCTTATATTCCCACCTGGCCTTAACCCACATGCTGCCTCCTTTTCAAACTCAGTCAGCTTACACGCAACTGAATTAAGGGCATGTTGCCCACACAGGACCTGCACCCTGTTTCCTTTTGTCCATGTCTCAGAATAACCTCTCATCATCTACTGTGGTAAAAAAACAGAGGACACGCCCCTTCCTCTTCTGACCAGGGGCCTGAGGCAGGGATGCAGGTTTTAATTCCCAAAAAGAGTGGAGAAGACCTTAGAGAGACAAAAAATATTTTTACCCTTTTTCTAGCCATTCCTCCTTCTACAGTGATTTGTTATGTTACACAGACACAGACAGAAGAACAAGTAAAGAACTCCATGATGGTACAATGAACTGATTACAGAATGTGGAGTGTTTTATACTACAAATAACCTTGCTTCTCCAAAATATCAATGGTTTACAATAAAGGAACTGAGGGAATTATTAAAGAAAGAAAGAGGCAGAATTGGGACTATAAATACACTATGTGGACTTTGGATGCTAATTCAAACAAACTAATTGTGAAAGAGATATTTCAAGAAAATTGGGAAATTAGAACATGCACTACATATTAAGTGATATTAAGAAATTATTAATAGTTGAGCATTGTGGTGGGCACCTGTAGTCCTAGCTACTTGGGAGGCTGAGGCATTTAAACCCAAGAGTTTGAGTTTGCTGTGAGCTATGATGCCACAGCACTCTACCAAGGGTGACATAGTGAAAATCTGTCTCAAAAAAAAAAAAAAAAAAGAAAGAAATTATTGCTCTTTGTATGAGATATAATAATGACATACTGCTTATGTTTAAAAAAATATCTATTACAAACCCTGAAGTAATCCTAAGTGCAATAATATGTAGATATTTGCTATAAATATTAAATGATTAAAATACTTCAGAAAAATACACTAATAACTGATGATATTGGGTGACAGGTATGTGAGCATTTATCATACCGTATTACTTCTTTTTCTTTCTTTCTTTTTTTTTTTTTTTTGAGACAGAGCCTCAAGCTGTCACCCTGGATAGAGTGCTGTGGCGTCACAGCTCACAGCAACCTCCAATTCCTGGGCTCAAGTGAGTCTCTTGCCTCCGCCTCCCAAGTAGCTGGGACTACAGGCA
>CAUYRH010169728.1:0-10188 GCA_963574655.1 Perodicticus potto | reverse complement strand
GTGGGATTAAGTTTGTTACAAAAGGGAATTCAGCCCCTCTCGTTCTCTCTCTCTCACCATGTTATGGTGCAACAAGAAGGCCCTCACCAGATGTGGCCCCTCAGCCCTGGACTTCCCAGCCTCCATAACTGGGAACCAAATAAATTCCCATTCATTATAAACTAACCCGTCTGTGCATCCTGTTATACAACACAGAACGTACTAAGATAGCTATCTCTCCTCCACTTCTTTGCTTTTGCACTTTTGTCAAAAATTAGTTATACTGTGTGTGCCTATTTCCCAATTCTTTACTCTCTTCCTCGGATCTAGTTGTCTATCCCTCCAGTATCACATTATCTTGATTTCAGTGGCACCACAGGAAGCCTCAATGTGAGGCCGAGTGAGGCTTCCGACTTTTTTCTTGTTTTGCAAGTATTCCAGCCTTCCACATTTGCTCACGTTTATTTGTGAAAACTGTTACTCTTGGAAAAAGAGTAACAATCACCAATAGTTTTTTTCAGCTATTCAAAGGCCTGGGCTTTTCCATCTACATCTTAGCGTAAGTTTGTCTATTATCTACAAAAACACTTCGCACTGTTGTTATGACATTTTTATCTGCATCCATCTAACAACCGAAGTGTGATTTGATCAAGAGTATGTGCAGGGTGTGCTCATTTCATCAAGGACATCTTCAAGATAGAAAATGCATCTCATTCATCTTTGTAAGTGCCAAGCACCTCGCACGATGCCCACCACATAGTAGGTGTTTAATACATATTTTCAGGTGAGTCCACACATGGGTGACTCGAAACACACATTTATGCAAAGACAGATAAAAGATGTTTTCCTGCACTTATTCACCATTTGTGTATCTTCTTCAGTGAAACACTGTTCATTTCTTTTTCTTTTCTTTTTGGTGGGAGGGGATGGAGCCGCACTCTGTCAACCTCAGTAGAGTACTGTGGCATCATACTTTACAGCAACTTCAAACTTTTGGGTTCAAGAGATCCTTTTGCCTCAACCTCCCAAGTAGCTGGGACTACAGGCACCCACTATAATGCCTGGCTAGTTTTTTTCCATTTTTAGTAGAGATGAGGTCTTGCTCTTGCTCAGGCTGGTCTCCAACCTGAACTCAAGCAACCTACCCACCTCTGCCTCCCAGAGTGCTGGGATTACAGGTGTGAGCCTCCGCACTCGGCCAGACTCCAATTTTTTTTTTTGCAGTTTTGAACCCACCATCTCCGGCATATGGAGCCGGTGCCCTACTCCTTGAGCCACAGGCGCCCCTAGACTCCAATCTTTTAATATGTTTGCTCTTAGCTTCTTTATGCTTTCAGTATTTCAGTTCATCTTACTTATTTCTAAAAAGTTTTCATCCTAAAACCCAGAGCTGGCCTGGATTATTTTGGTCATATCTGAGCTAGCTGATTGCTTCACTTCCATGCACAAAATCTTTGAAAATTCCTTATTTTATACACTGAATAAAATCCAGTATATACATGCAGACAACCATGTCATCAGCCAGCAAAAAAAATATTCACTGAGATCCCAGCCATGAAATCTGTGCTGGGGATTGTAAACGAGGAAAGAATTATAAAACACTGCTCCTACCTGAAAGTGTTTGAAATGTGGGTTTGTCACTTAAAGACTACACAGTACATGTTAATTTTGTATTTCCTCACCTTTTCATTTCTCTTTGGCTGAACTTTCTTTATTCTGTTCAGTGCTTTGCTGCAGGGGGAAGTTTTGGGCTTGCCTGCTACAGGCCAAGGATGCTACCACCTCATCCCCCAGGATTCCAGGAGAAAAGCCCTCAGCTTCTCTCCAACTCTCGCTTTTTTTCCTTAGAATGAGGTTAAGATACATGCATGTGATTTTATCTCCTGTCCAAGTACCTTGAAAGGATTAATAAGAGGGCTTTAAAGACCTTTGATAAGGCATGGTATGTTGCCAAAGTAACCGATGATTACATTTTCTTATATGAAAGTCAAAACAAGCCACAGGAAGGATTCCAGCCGTCCACATTTATTCGTGCTTATTCTTGAAAACTGTTTCCTTTGCCATTCAGCATTAGGACAACAGAGCCTGCGTAGTGTAAATTTTAGGGCCCATAAACCTATAAATCTGCTCCCCAGGTCAGGGTAAATAACTCTCCTGACTGCCATAATTGAGAAAGTCAGAGCATGCCCAGTATGTGGCTTGAAGGGGCCGTCATGAGGGATACTCAGCTTTCTCAGCCTCTTGGCAGCTGGCAATGCAGCCCTGAAATGCCCCCCTCTCGTCCACGATGTCCCCAGTAGTTCCTTCTCCATACCCTTCACAAAGCCTTCCTTCGCAACCTAACCTCCAGATGCTGCTGTCCCCAGGGGCTGTCCTCACCCTCCACTCCTTTGCAGTGCCCTCTTGGCTTTTGCACCAGCCTTGTGGACAGGGGGCTCATTCTCCCTTCGACTATTGGAAGAGCCTCTCTAGAACATTCCTTCACCTTCAGCCTCTTTATTTCACTTGCTGCTTGTCTTTAGAGGAAGTCACCTGCAGGCTCCTCCAGGGCCCTCACCCTTCCTTGGCAGTCCACCTACCTGCCGTCTGCCCTCTGACCGTGGTCCGCCAGGGCCAGTGACTGGATGTTCAGGACCATCTGAGGGGGGAAGTATTGGCTGGCCCATCTGGACACAGCTCAAGAACCATGGCCTCTGATCAGCCTTAGCAGCACTGATACTAAGTGCTGATTCCTGGGCTTACCATTAATTGGTTCTAAACTCACTGGGGAAGAAGTATTATTTGGTGACCCCCCCATACATACCATCAATTAATATATGCCAGTAACCCCCAGAGTTACATAGGAAGCCCAGATTTCTTTTCTGAGCCAGTTAGTACTGTATTTACTCCTATGTGCATATAACTCACCTGTCACATGCTGGACAGCCTCAACATCAGAGATCCCCCTCTCCCCCTCCCCCAGCTTGCCCCCACCTCAATAAGGGCCTGTGTGGTCTAGGACCTGACCTCCCACTCCCCACCCCACCCTCAGGCCCTTTCTAAGGCTTGGGAATCTCTCTCCAGGATATAGTTCAACTCTCACCTTTCTCTCTTTCTGTTGCTTCCCATACGAGGTTAGATGATGAAGTTCTCCAACTCATTCTAGCAAAAGTGCTACCTCCCTCAGTGCTAAATGTCATGGTCACCTTCAAAGTACTCCCCTTGGGAAACTATGCACTAAAGCCAGTGCCCAGTCCACTCTTCACAGTAATTTTAGAACTCTTTTTCTAGAATGATCATCAGAACTGTTGTCATATGAGGCCTGACAATTAAGTTCGTGAACGCATTTTAGAAAAAGCTCTTTGCAAGGTGAACTAGTCTGTGGCATTGGTGCACAGCTTCCCACGGGAAGTCCTTTGAAGGTGACCATGGTGATATTCAGCACTGAGGTATGTGGCACTTATTCTAGGATGAGTTCACTAACTTAATAGTCTAAACTTATATAGCCTAAGCCAATGTTTTGTGTGTGTGTGTGTGTGTGTGCAAAGTACGGCCATGGCCTCTTAAAATTTTCCCTCATTCCTCTTTTGATCTGTTCCAGACTATTCCCCATTTAGCCAGATTCACATTCTTCAGCAAAGAAAATCTTGAAAGAATCCGAAGACAAATGGATGTTTGACATATAGGGGAACAATCATTGGAATGGCCATAGGCTTCTCAGCAGAGAGAGGAACAATATCTTTCCAGTGCTGGAGGGGAGGGAAATACACACATAGCAAACCTGTCAACCCAGAATTTTACATCCAGTGAAAATATTAAAAAGTGAAGGTGGAAAAATTCCACTTTGACCACGAAGGAGCAAGAAGGATCAAATTTTCCCTCCTATCTTAGAAAACAAAAAAACTGGGCAAAAAATACATGAAGCAATGATTTCAAACATTGCACATCAGGCATCACAAGAAGGACAGCAGACAAGCCCTATGATGTCCTGGCTCTGTGCGTAGGGAGAGTGCCCAGGACACCGCACAGGTGTGGGGAGCTGGACAGAGCTCAGTGGTCCTCCCAGGAGAGGAGAAAAGGTTACGGTTTGCGGAAGCCAGGAGGCTGGAATTCACAGGGCAGAATACTGGTGAGGAGTGTGCTGCACAGAGACGGGAGAGGTGCCCAAAGAACCCTAGAGAGCTGCCCAGGGATCCCCTGGAATCTTCATCTGAGTGCTTATGTGGAAGCTATCAGAGGCCAGGAAAAGAGCTGCCAGAAAGAAGCAGGCAAAAAGACCCTTGCAGCTCCTCCAGGGGCTAGGAGTAGTCTATGTTTTACCAGGCAGAGCAGAAGAGCCTCAGGATACACAGGACAGAAGGTAGAATGCTCAGAGGGTATTGCCCAAGTGGTGGGTTGGGAAGTATTGTTGTCCAATGAAGTTCATGACAATTAAGTGAACTTAATTCTGACAATGAAGTTCATGAACTCATCCTGGGGCGGGGCAGGGGGGAACCACAGGCTGCTGTGGCAAAGCTTAAAAGCAGATTCAAAAGGATCAAACTATTTCTGAATGATGTATCTGCATCCGAGAAAAAACTGAAGAACTTTTAATAAAATACAAAATTACCTGGAATTGAACAAAGTAAAATTCACGATGTCTGGTATCCAGACTTAATCCTAAGTAAATCATGATAGTAGAAGGGTGTCTATCTTAACCCTTAAAGCAACCATAAAAACATATGTAGCCTGGGTGGCGCCTGTGGCTCAGTGGGTGGGGCACTGGCCCCTGCGAACTGCAACAAAACAATAGCTGGGCATTATGGTGGGCACCTGTAGTCCCAGCTAACTGGGAGGCTGAGGCAAGAGAATCGCCTAAGCTCAGGAGTTGGAGGTTGCTGTGAGCTGTGTGATGCCATGGAACTCTACCCAGGGCGATAAAGTGAGAGTCCGTCTCTACAAAAAAAAAAAGAAAGAGAGAGAGAGAGAAAAGGAAGAAAAGAAAAGAAAAAATATGTAGCCAAAGAGCTAAAAACTAAATTAAAATAAGATTCCAAGGCTGGGAGCAGTGGCTCACACCTAAATAAACAAATAAAATAGGATTCCAAAAATATGAAAAATAATCCAAAAGAAGGTAGGAAAGAGAGAACAAAAGAAAAGTAAATAAAGATCAACAGAAAATGAATAATAAAATGGTCTTCTCAAATCTAATTATATCTGAAAATTATTACTTGAAAATTAATGAAGTATATATTGTGATTAAAACATAAATTATCACAAAATATATAATGATAAGCCTAAAGTATATACTGTCCATAAGACATGCATGTATATATATATATAAGACACAAATTATAAGTCAGGGGATAGATAATGAGAAGGCTATAAGGAGCTATCCTGATATCAGACAACACAGACTTTGAGGGAGGAACCATATTAACAGAAATAAAGATATTTTATAGGGATAAAAGAGTACATACATTAAAAAGACAAATGCATCCTGTATGTGCATGAGTGTCATAAAACTGCTTCATAATTGACGAAATGAAACAATTGACAAATAACCCACAACTGTGCTTGAATATGAATAATTTAGGAATTGATAAGACCACTAGAAAGAATTCAATAAAGAGCTAGATGAACTGAACAAGACTATTAACCTACAGAGCGTAGTCTCTGATCAAAACAGGACTAAGTTAGAAATTAATAATAGTAGAATGACTAAGGAGAAGCCAAACAATGTGGAAACTAAACAATTCACTTCTAAATAATCAATGGGTCAAAGAAAAAAAATCACAAGGGCAATTAGAAAATACTTTGAACTAACTGACAAGGAAAGAAGGCCAGAATTTGTGGGATATAAACAAACAGTGCTTAGAGAGAAAGTTATAGCTTTGAGTGCTTCTATTAGAAAAGAACAAGGTTTCAAAAACAGACCTAATGGTCCACTATAAAAATCTGGAAAAAGAAGAGCAAAGTGAGCCCAAAGTAACTAGAAGAATAGGAATAGTAAAAAGGAGAAATGGAACGCACAATTGAGAAAATCAGCAAAGACTATTAAGTGTTTTTCATTTTTATTTTTTGTAGACAGAGTCTCACTTAATCACCCTTGGTAGAGTACTGTAGCGGCACAGCTCACAGCAACCTCCAACTCCTGGGCATAGGCAATTCTCTTGCCTCAGCCTTCTGAGTAGCTGAGACTACAGGTGCCTGCTACAACACCCAGCTATTTTTTTGTTGCGTTTGGCCGGGGCCAGGTTTGAACCCGCAACTCTTGGTATATGGGGCTGGCGCCCTACCCACTGAGCCACAGGCGCCACCCAAGGCTATTAAGTTTGATAGTAGAACTCTGGTAGGCCGAGGTAGGTGGGTTGCCTGAGCTCAGGACTTTGAGATCAGCTTGAGCCAGAGTGAGACCTCCTCTCTAAAATTAGCCAGGCGCTGTGGTGGGCACCTGTAGTCCCAGCAACTTGGGAGACTGAAGCAAGAGAATTGCTTGAGCCCAAGAGTTAGAGGTTGCTGTGAGCTATGATGCCACAGCACTCTACCAAAGATGACAAATTGAGACTCTGTCCTAAAAAAAAAAAAAGTTTGATAATAGAGAAAGAATAAAAAAAATTCTCAGTTTAATAGAGAAAAATAGTCTTTTCATCACAAGTAGTGCTGGAGCAACTAGATGTCACCATCCAAAAGAAAGAAATTGAGCCACTGCCTTACACTGCACTCAAAGATTAACTCAAAATGGAACAGAGACCTAACAGCTAAAACTATAAAATTCCTAAAACAAAGTATAGGAGTTAATCTGTATGACCTTAGGTAATGGTTTCTTGGACACGACAGAAAAGTACAAGTGACAAAAGAAAAACTATATTGGAATTCATTGAATTTTAAACTTTTGTGCTTCCAAAGATACCATCAAAAGACAACCCATAGATTGGGAGAAAATGTTTGCAAATCACATATCTGACATCTAGAATACAGATAAAGAACTCTTACAACACTAATAAAGACAATCCGGTCTAAACATGGAAAAATATTTGAGAAAGCTATACAAACGAGCCACAAGCTTATGAAAAGATGTTCAATATTATTAGTGATTAGAGAAATGCAAACCAAAACCACAATGAGATACCACTTTGTGCCCATGAAAAATGTTGCCTGGACTAGGACTCCCAGCTAATGACCCCTCTTTCTCCTGCTCCTACGAAGACCCCAGGGAGCTTTGAAATGCAAGGCTGTTGATGTCACAGCCTGCTCTCTACCCTCCAGTGGCCTCCACTGCTCTTAGAATCAAGACTAAAATCTTTTTAGTCAAGTGGTTAGTAAAGACAAAATACGTTTTTGCAGACAAGTGTGATATCCAACCATGCTATTTGTCTTGGTGATCCAAATGGTTAAGACATTGAAAAAATTTTGTACTATTAGCAGTCATAGGAAGGAGGGTTCCTACAAGCCTAGCCCAAAGAGGACACGAAAGTCTATTAGCACTCTAGTCTGAATATCCTATGTTGCCCAGGCCAGGTGGCCACAATGGACAAGCCACTGTCTGACTCCTGAGGGCCCCACTCTTACCTGCTCTGCATTCTAAAATGTGTCCCAGCACTGGCCTCCAAGCTGAGCAAGACTGGATCTGAGCCAGGCACCGTGGCTCGCACATGTAATCTAGTACTCTGGGAGGCCAAGGCAGGTGGATTGCTTGAGGTCAGGAATTCGAGACCAGCCTGAGCAAGAGTGAGATCTCGTCTCTACTAAGAATAGAAAAACTGGCCAGGCCTTGTGGCAAGTGCCTATAGTCCCAGCTACTAGGGAGGCTAAGGCAAGAAGATCATCTAAGCCCAAGAGTTTGAGGTTGCTGTGAGCTATGACACCAGGGCACTCTACCCAGGTGACAGAATGAGACTATGTTGCAAAAAAAAAAAAAAAAGAGCAGAGCTGAGAGAGAAGGTGGGTCCTTAGATCTCAGGAAGAATTGCAGACAAGGAGGTTGTACATGTGCCCAAAGGAGGACTGGTTCCTGATAATGCACACTTCACAGGCTCTGTCTCGGTGCCTCAATGCCAGGACGGCAGGGATTTGGATTCCGTAGAATGGGTTTTCCGAAGGTAAGGATCATGAAATTCCAGTTAGCTCAGGAGATTGTATAATTCTTCTGCAAAGACTTTTAATAAACAGGAAGCCAGGGGAAAGATTGTTTTAAGATTTTTTTTAAGGAAAAAGCCTTTCCTTACATCTGTCTCTTTATACATTTGTTTTCGGTGATGAAACTTTCTGCTCTTTTGTTTTAATTCCATGTCTGGAACTGCTCGCTGCAATTTTTTAATGATAGCTATTTTAAAGTCCTTGTTAGGTTAGTCCAACATCAGTGTCATGTACATAATGGCATTTATTGATTGTGTTTTCTTGTTCAACTTGAGATTGGATCTTATTTCCTGGTTGCTAATATGAGTGTTTTTCTTTCTTTTTTTTTTTTTTTTTGAGACAGAGCCTCAAGCTGTCACCCTGGATAGAGTGCAGTGGCATCACAGCTCACAGCAACCTCCAATTCCTGGGCTCAAGCGAGTCGCCTGCCTCTGCCTCCCAAGTAGCTGGGACTACAGGTTCCCACCACAATGCCCGGCCATTTTTTTTTTTTTTTTTTTGGTTGCAGCCGTCGTTGTTGTTTGGCAGGCCCGGGCTGGATTCGAACCCACCAGCTCAGGTGTACGTAGCAGGCACCTTAGCCGCTTGAGGCACAGGCGCTGAGCCAATATGAGTGATTCTCAATTGTATCCTGCACATTGAGGGTATTATTTTATGTGACTCTGGATCTTATCAAATGTTTGTTTTAGCAACCCTCATTGACAGCCCCATGGTGGGAGAGGGAAGGAACCTTTCTTTTGTCTATTCAGTCTCTTACTAAGGGACACTTTTCAGCACTAGATTTATCATGGAAAAAAAAATCACACAGCAGTATTTACTGTTCTGCATAATACTCTTGCTAAAACATTCTACTTGAAATAAAGAAGGCATTGATATACAGTGTGAGGACAAATTTCTCCATTAATTTTTAAATTATAATCTTTACAGATTGGCTTTCATCTTGGATAACTCTATGTTCACTCTATTCCTTGCCCTATTATAAGAGAGTATTCAATGATTTCAATTCATCCTGGAAATTGTGGTACCCTCACCAGGAAATGAACTTTTGTGTGTATGTGTATGTGTGTCTCTCTTCCCCTGAGCCTTAAATTCCTCAAGAGTAGGAAGTCTACTATTTTATCTCTAGGACCCAGTGGAAGGCTTAGTCCATAGCAATCTCTAAAAACATTGCTGCAGAACTTATCTCTGGGATAGTTTGCATGACTTTTAAAATTCAAGATTTAGAAGACAGATTTAAAAGTGACAGCTGGAAAGTTTCTCAACACCATTATTCTCAAAGAAACACAAATGTAAAACAGTGAGCCTCTCATGTTGCCAAAGATTAAAAAGATTGATTACATGAGAGCCAATATTCAGTGTATAAGCATTCGTTCCATGGGTGCCCATTGGATGGGTGGGGTGTATGTCTGACCCACTAAGTTGGGTTTCTGTATCCTTTAGTTTTTAAGATTCCTTCTATGCTGGTGGTTATCTTGCCATCTGGTGGATATGTTAAAATTCATGCCCAGGTCATACGCTGTGTTAATTTGGTAAGGTCAAACCTTGGTGTTTGACCTTAAATTAAACCTTGGAATTAAACTTTGACCTTGGAATTAAAACATTTTTGGAGAGTAACCTAGCAGTATTTATCAAGGTGTACATACCTTGCAGTTCAACACCTGAACAAATGCACAAAGAAAGATGTGAAAGGACTTTCCATTTAGCATTTCCATGCCATCTCCTGGTAAACGCTTGCAATATTGTAGAAGTTCCTTGGTAGAGATTTGCCTCCAGTCGCCAGCCTCGCGGGTGTTTGGCTGCAGCTTTCTCATCCCTGGCATTGCAGCTGTGAGCTCGATGACCCCCAATGCAGCTCCTACTTCATGACCAGCTTCCCGGAAGACTAGTGTGGTAGGATTCTGGTAGTCACTTCTAGCCCAGCCTGGGGCCCACTCCTCCCATCCATCCATTAATTTGGTAAGCTTCTGAGTCTGAGAACACACCACCTTAGCTGAGATCCAGGAAACAAGACGCCCCTACTCCCAGGACACCGGTGGCCAGGCATTGAAAAGGCTTCTGCAATAGCAGCCTTGGCCACTTGCAGTAAATAGCCAAAAGTAGTGGAAGGGATCT
>CAUYRH010169727.1:0-13423 GCA_963574655.1 Perodicticus potto | reverse complement strand
GTGGTGCTGATGTTGCCCCGTCTGTCATGGTACTGATCACACACGGCCGTGGTGCTGATGTTGCCCCGTCTGTCATGGTACTGATCACACACGGTCGTGGTGCTGATGTTACCCCGTCTGTCATGGTACTGATCACATACGGCTGTGGTGCTGATGTTACCCCGTCTGTCATGGTACTGATTACATACGGCCGTGGTGCTGATGTTAGGTTGTCCGTATCATCTTACTGCTCCCTGAGACTGGCCAGGAAAACACTACCATGACCCACTGAGTGGATAAGCTATTTTCCCTTTGGCTCTCTCCATACCTTCAAATGTCCCCCTCTCTCTCTGTCCCCTTCTCTCTCTCTTCCTGTCCCTGTGTCCATCTCTCTCCTTCTCTCTGTCTCTACCTCTGTTTGTCTCTCTCCCTCTCTGTTCTTTGCGTTATTGGACCCCTTTGTCTGGCTATGTGTGGGTGGAGCCCCCCCGAATCACATTTATTGGTCTTCTGAAATACCAGGCTCTGAGCTGGGTCCTTGGAAGCATCACAACCCCTTTTTTTTTAAGAGAATCCAAGTCCAATCAATGAAATCACATGTAACAGCAGAAGTATTACGGATTATATGAAAACTGTGTTAAGTTATATGTGATAAAATTAACACCCAAGCAGCCATAGCGAGGAAAGAGGTAGCAACTGTGGTCTGACAACCTCAGACAAAGAACATGTAATGCCGTTAGGGAGGAAGAAAAGCCAGAAAAAGCACAACCCAGGACACATGGTGAGGCCTGAAGATGAAAAAGAAACCCAGGAGACCAGACGTGCAAGAGGAGGAGAAACAAGGTGCACAGGTGTGCTGGGCACTGTCAGCACAGGCTCCTGGGCACCACCCTGAGGACCTGACCTGCTTCTGCACCCCTGAGCTTGCACCGCAGGGTTCCAGGTGAATGAGTAAAACACCAGCCTACAGAGGAAGCGCTGTGCCATCAGTCTGGCCACCACGCTCTGGAACACAGCAGAGACCATTGCACTTCAGAAATGCAAAGAACTTTTAACTGTCAATAAAATTGATCTTCTGCCTAACATCAATTGTCCTGGCTTTACTCTCTAAAATCTCATCTTAATAAAGTACAAATACAAGTATCTTCTGTTCTCTTATTCACCGAATTGTATGTTTAGGGTCTTTTACCTACAATTATTTTTATAAAATGAAATAAAAGGAGGTAGGAGCTCTGTAGGCACAAATTCCCCAGAGTTCACAGTGTGAGATGCTATCAATAAGGAATCCAAAAACACCTCAAAGCCATCGCCCCAAGGACATGGTTTTAACACAGGCTCTGGCCAGCACCAGTGCATGCTGAGGGGCAGCTGTCCACCAACTTCTACCTCCATCCACTCTGACTCTCCCCCTGTGCATCTTATCCAGGGTTCAGCCAACATGATTTCCTAAAAAGCAAACTCCAAACCTTGTCATCTCATCCCGACGTGGAGGCCACCAGTGGCTTCCCACTTACCTGGACAAAAAACCTAAACGTGGCTCCGGTGAGGGGCTCCCACCTGCCTCTACCCTCAAGGGTCCTAGGAAGCCCCCTGGTCTCGGCTGCTCTGCAATCCCTCTCCTGGGGAACTCTTTCTACAGCCTGAGAATCCCGGGGCATTCTGCAAGGGCCACAGGGGCTGCTGCCGTATACTCTGCCCTCTATAGGCTCCAAGTCCCCATGCCATGAGGGTGTGTGTGTGTGTGTTGCCTGTTTCCTTTCATTTTATTTTTGAATCCTGGGCTCCCTGCAGAACCTGCCCATACAGGGGACTAAATTCCCCTTGCGAGTGGGATAAGGTGCGCAGGAACTGTAAGAGTCCAGACTAAAAGTAAGGGCATCTATGGGAATGCTACTGGACAAAGGAATTCCAGATACAAACATGTGGCCCTTTTCAACCTCACTATTTTCAAACATACACAAAAAATAGTTTGTCAGCCAGCTTAAATGCATATTTATATACCAGAAATATTGCATCACTACTTGTCAAAGCCATTCTTTCTAAATGCATATTTCTGTTGGGCTCTTCCTGGTGCTGGGGCCTGCTGAGGCTCACTCGGAGGCTGGGGGGGCTCCTTCCGGCTCTGGCTGCCCCAGTGTCCACTGAAGACAGAGGGATCAGCCCATTAATAGTAATTCTACTATTTAGAGTAGGGCACGTGGGAGGCCGACCTTCAGACTTATCCAGTGTTAAAGAGGGATAAGGCTTTCTCTGTTGTCTAATTATCCCCTTGTGTTGGCCCACACCAAATTGCAATCTCTGTGGTCAGACAATCATGGAAATTTCCATGGAGCAAGTCTCTAGAGCAGTGGTTCTCAACCTTCCTAATGCCTCCTAATGCCGCGACCCTTTAATACAGTTCCTCATGTTGTGGTGACCCCCGACCATAAAATTATTTTTGTTGCTACTTCATAACTGTAATTTTGTTACTGTTATGAATCATAATTTAAATATATGATATGCAGGATGTGTTTTCATGTTATAAAGGGGTCGAGACTCACAGGTTGAGAACGGCTGCTCTAGAGGGAGGTGTGCACGACTGAAATCTCAGCTGTCCTGACCGCTCAGGTGACTTAGTCACTTGTATGTGAACTTAGAGGGGGACGTGTCCGACTCCTTCCTGACCTGGAGTCCACAAGCCATGGGCCTGAGATCCCACACATGGCAGGGACAGGGGCTGCCGGGTGGTTCCCGAGAAGACCTCTCTTGCTCCAGGCTCAGCGGCTGTTTCTTCTGCCTGAACCACCACAGTGACACAGCCTCTTTTGCTCCTGAGGTGGTCAGCCACCAGCACCAGATGACAGGAAACTTCTGTGGGACCAGGGAGGGTGGTCAAGCCCCCGAGACTCTGGAGCCCTGTGCCTGCAGGACAGCCTTTTCCTGTAGGTCCTGAGGTTGACCAGCCAGTGCATGTTCTGCTCGGCATCTGCGTGTGCAAGGACCTCAGCTCAGCACCCTGTTGTGGACTGCCTTGGTGCTCAAGAGCAGGGAAGTCTGTCCTGGTAAAACCCCACAGGTGTTCAATGAGAGTCCTGGACATCACAGGTATCATGGTCTGGGCAGGGCAGGGAGGCCCAGGGCCTCCAGTGTGGAGAGTTCTGGGTTCTGGGGGACACTGGGTTTCTCTTACCATCATTCCAAGCTGTCCCAGGAGATTACCCTCTATTGATAACCAGGCTATCTAAATTTTTGAAATAATTTAAAGAATTCAAGACCAGTTTGAAGTGTCATACAAACTTAAATTACAAAGTATTTTCCATCTCCGAGGCCTGGCTGGCGGTAGAAGCTGATGCCCTGACACCAGGAATGGAGAGGAATGGAGTTAGTGGACCTTGAGGGGGGACCAAAGAGCAGGCCCCAGGATGGCTCTCGTAGGCCCAGACTTGTGAGGGGAGTGTCCAGCACTTTCCGTAGCAGTCACAAACAGATTCTTTGCTGCAGACTGCTGTCCTGATCTCAACACCGAGGGCATCCTGCAAAGGCAGAGCAGCCTGGCCACCTGCAGTTTGCTCTTACCTCGCAGCTCCTGAGGCCAAGGCTTCCCACACAGAACCTAGATCAGTCGGCAATGGACAGAGTGTGCTCCAGAGCTTGCACGCAGCTTGTGATTCTTTCTCACGTTTCAGCATTTCTCATGCAGTTATGAAGTCAATTTTTTATTGCCCTTGTCAAGTTCTGTTTATTTTGATAGCTCTAAAAGGACCCTTATCCTTAATTCATTAAAATAAAGGAAGAGTAACATGAAATGCTTGTCATTCAATCTGCCACGTCTGTGCCTGCACCCGGGGGCTGGGGAGTGGGGCTGCCTTCCTCTGGAGTCAGCTAACTTGGGAGGAAAAAGGATTTTGGTGTGTTACTGAGAGCAGAGTAAGGAAAGTTTGACCTAAAAATTCCAAATCTGAGTCCACATCCATCCTTACCAAGGTGAGAAGAGATTTCTCACAACCTATTTCTATACAAATTTAGCCAGATCCAGGATAAATCATCTAAAATAGAAGGACTCTATCAAATATTCACAGACTTGCAGAGAAAAGGCAGTAACAGCCTAAATTATTGGTGCAGGGTCTTTGGTCTACAGACTCATATCACATGATTTCAAAACCCACTTTTTACAGCACAGAAAGGAAGATACAGCAACACCGCAGACATGATTAATGCCAAAGGGAAAAGCCTGAGCGCAGGGCAGGAAATATGCACCTGCTTTGGACAGACTTTTCCACAACAGGAGCTCTTCTCCTGGGACGATGCCCCAGCGCTCAGCATGGATTTTACTGGATGTGCAGAGGGTGGGTATGAAGGCCTCAGCAGTAAGGCGAAGGAACACGTCATAGTCAAATGGGAGGGAGGGATTCACCGAAGAAACAGAAATACAGGGGGAGGGCTTCACACTGAATTCAGCAAAATGAATGAAATAAATTGAACATGGAAATTATATGACTGGCTGGGAAAATGGTGGCATGTTCATGGCAGTAAGGCCCCAGTAACAGGTGAAAATTCTAAAGAACGATAAAAGAGGGGGCTCAGGGTCCCACACAGCACTGGTCCATCACACAAAGCTCAAAAGTCTCTGTGGGGTCAGTTCTATCTTTCCCACTTTGCAGGTATCATGGTCATGGCGTAAGAAGGTGGACTGAATCCCACAAATCCTGCCACAGGCTGCTGCCCGTGGAGACTGGATGGGAGCTCGTGCGTGGGACTTTTTGCCTCCTTTTTGCCTCTATTGGGTTGATGTACTGTAGCAACCTATATAGCCTATGGCTAGGAGGAGTGAGAGTTGTAAGAAATACCTGTATAGCTCAATAATGGAACCCCTGGGTGGAAAGGGCATGGAGAGGGTTTTAGCTCTCCTAATAAGCATGAGAGCTCGCGAGATGAGAGCAGTGGTGAATTGGCAGTCTCTACACCTGTGGTGTTGAGAAGCACGAGATCAACCTTATATTAGGCTGGAGGAGAAGGCAGTGAAGGAGCACGCGCATTCTATCACAGACATGCTGACTCTGTCTTCTCTTCTGCCTGCAGAACGCCAGCACAGTGTCTCTCTGCTGAAGATTACCAAGCTCTGCTAAAGACTAAGATCTATCTTTCTAAGAAGACTGCTTTACTCTCTTTAACACTATCTCTCTCTCCAGATAAGCACCTGAGAGACCTGAGCAAGGTAACTTAGTGGCCCGCGTCCGGAACCTAGTTAACCCGGGCCCGAGACCTGGCCAGTCCTGGGCCCTGACAAGTGGTGTCAGAAGTGACGTGCCAAAGTACATGTGTAGTTATAGACATGGGTATTCTGTGTAAATGTGTATCTTTACGAATAACGCAGTGGCCTATTCCTAGCCCGACATTCAGGCTATAGGTTGATCAGACTCTTTCTAGACAAGACATTTACTTGTACTGCATAATGAATGTTCCACATCAAAAAGACTGACTGATTCTAATTCTTTTGCCCTTTTTTATGTACAAACCACTCCCCCCATTTATATTGTACTTTTCTGAGTTTTTTTCCAACTGTTTCATTTGTCTCCTGAAGCTAGGTGCAGGGAGGAGGGCTATCCAAATTCTGCATGAAATATTATTGTTTTCTTTTGTTTTTTTGAGACAGAGTCTCACTTTGTAGCACTCAGCAGAGTGCTGTGACGTCACAGCTCACAGCAACCTCCAACTCTTGGGTTGAAGTGATTCTCTTGCCTCAGCCTCCCAAGTAGCATGACATTATTTATGAAGCTATTTTCTACTATTACATTATTTAGTAAAATTGAATTAAGTAGGCGGCTGAGGATGAACTTCACTAGTACATAATAATGTGCTGTAGTGGGAAGAACTAGATTTTGAGACAAAAATCTAAGTTCGTAACTACCTTCCCTGGCCGTGAGAAACTGGGCAGCCCGTAGTCCCTCTACCAGCTCCTGACCTGTGAAGCGTGAATAATACACACCTGGACAACAAGCTTAACGAAGCCCCGATGAAATGGAAGCTCTGCTCACAAGGCCGAGCACCAGTGTCAGGGATTCAGACTCAGACGGCGAGGAGGTCTGACCCCCAAGTCTCGTCCTGTTTCTCCACAAGCATCTCTGCCTGTGGTTTGTGCTCATTTGTCTCCGGTTTGGCTGGTCTAGAAAGAGCACATTCAACTTCCACCAATCACAGAGGAGTGCTGCATTCCTCCTCCACCAATCACAGAGGAACTCTGCATTCCTCCACCAATCACAGAGGAGCACTGCATTCCTCCTCCACCAATCACAGAGGAGCTCTGCATTCCTCCTCCTCTTTACAGAGTAGGAACTGGATCACCATTAAGAACAAACTGCTGGGTGGCTGTGGCTCATCGAATAGGGCGCCAGCCCCATATACCAAAGGTGGTGGGTTCAAACTCAGCCTTGGCCAAACTGCAAAAGCAGAAAATTAGCCAGGCGTTGTGGTGGGCGCCTGTAGTCCCAGCTACGTGGGAGGCTGAGGCACAAGAGAATCGCCTAAGCCCAGGAGTTGGAGGTTGCTGTGAGCTGTGTGACGTCACGGCACTCTACCCAGGGCAATAAAGTGAGACTCTGTCTCAAAAAAAAAAAAAGAGCTATGACAAGTAATGAAAGGATGCTTTGGGGGAGTGTGCAATGCTGCTTTTGCTTTCAGAAAACATACAAAGTCTAACAATTAAGTTTGCATACTTGACACGTTTATGTCTGTATGTCTGATGCTTCCAAAGTCCTATTCTCTATCATTCTGGGGTCTGGACATAGAGTTGAATTTCAGAACTGTGGGTCTCTATAGCCTTAACATACTGAACCTCACTCCAGCTCTCTGAGTCTCCATGGCACTAGTATACTGAGCCCTTTTCTAGCTCTCTGGGTGTCTATGGCACTAGCATACTGAGCCCTCTTCCAGCTCTCTGGGACTCCATGGCACTAGCATACTGAGCCCTCTTTCAGCTCTCTGGGTCTCCATGGCACTAGCATACTGAGCCCTCTTCCAGGTCTCTGGGTCTCCATGGCACTAATATACTGAGCCCTTTTCTAGCTCTCTGGGTGTCTATGGCACTAGCAAACTGAGCCCTCTTCCAGCTCTCTGGGTCTCCATGGCACTAGCATACTTAGCCCTCTTCCAGCTCTCTGGGGCTCCATGGCACTAGCATACTGAGCCCTTTTCCAGTTCTCTTGGTCTCTATAGCACTAACATACTGAGCCCTTTTCCAGCTCTCTGTGTCTCTATGGCACTAACATACCAAGCCCTTTTCCAGCTCTCTGGGTGTCTATGACACTAGCATACTGAGCCCTCTTCCAGGTCTCTGGGTCTCTATGGCACTAGCATAGTTCCACTCTAGTCCTTGGGTCTTTTGGTACCTGCATACTAAGTCCCACACTATCTCCTATATCCACTTTATCATGATACCAGACTCATGAGTCACTTTCTGCAGAGATTCAGGGCAGTCTACCCTTGCCTGTAAAATTCATTCTATACCTAAGTATATTAAATAAATGAGGCTAAACTCTTTTTTAAGAGACAGAGTCTCCCTTTGTCACCCTTGGTAGAGTGCCATGGTTTCACAGCTCACAGCAACCTCCAGCTCCTGGGTCCAGGCGATTCTCCTATCTCAGCCTCCCAAGTAACTGGGACCACAGGTGCCCGACACAATGCCCGGCTATTTTTTTGTTGCAGTTCAGCCGGAGTCAGGTTTGAACCTGCCACCCTTGGTACATGGGACCAGCGCCCCACTCACTGATCCACAGGCACCACCCATGAAGCTAAACTCTTGATCCCTAGAACCTCACATTTCATTGAGGCATTTTATGCAAGACTTTGCCAAGAGGTTTTGTTATAGAATAAGCACTCAATGAAGATCGAGAACTGTGTCTCTGAGAAGCTCACTCTGGTGTCAGCAGGTGGAATGGATCCTGGTGGGGAAGGGGCAGAGGCAGGGGGAACAGGAACAGTGCAACTCCACCACCCGGGCTGGGCAAGGGCCTGAGCCTCTGCTGTGGTCACACTGGGCAGGCAAGCTTGGAGGGTGTGCTGGTCCCTGGGACCAGGCAGCAAGTGTGCATGGCAAGCGTGGGAGCTCGGGCAGAAGATCGGAATTCCTGTGAGATACCCACTGGACTGGCTCCTGAGGCTCCTGGATGCTAGGGAGAAGAGCCATAATTTCAGGAGAAAGCAATGCCAGACTGCCAACCCTGGCTTCTTCTGGGTCTCATTTTCTTCAGCCCTGGCCACCTCAAGATGGCTCACCATCTCATGGACACCAGATGTGGTTGGCACCTCATTCCTAAAACTGCACCCCATTTTCGCATTCCGGTTGTGATATGTGTGGCAGCTTTGGCCTATTTATCTCTCTACAGATAAAAAATTGGTCATAAAAATCCCCCATTAAATTTTATCTGTTGGCTAATCTTACTTTCTTATCTTTCTTTTCTGAGACTTATATTTGTGTCCACAAGTTTAAAAAAATATCCTAAAAGAACTGAGAATTTTCACAGATTATAGAAACAGAAATGCACTTGGGAAATCTTTCTTTCAATTACCAATCAGTCAAGCAGATGGTTTACAGCAGTGCAGAAGTAATTAAACATGCCCAGCACAAAAAGGAATTGATTTATCTCCCCCTTGTAGAATTCTACTTTCAACGTGCTGGAGCGTTCAGCTTCTGCACAGCTTATCAGCTCCACAGTTACAACACTAGATGTGTACAACAAAATACTTTGTTCAATTTGATCACAATGTTTGTTTTGAAATGCTCTAAAAATCTCAAAAAGAATTTCCTTAGAGACTCGCATAGTTCTTTTACTTTTCCTGCTATTGTTGGTCATAACTAAAACTTCTTTTTTCACATACAGCTGAAACTCTTTAGTGTTACCAAGGAAAACACCACTGAGCAGGTTCTGACTCTGGAGTTTTCTGTTAACTTATAAGCTCTGCCAGCTTCCTCAGTAGCCTGGGGGCTCAACAGCTGGGCTGATGGCTCACCCACCCTCAGTTCTGATAAAACACCATCCTGTCTGCTGCAAGCTTAAAGGCAGATTTTGTAATCTTACCCACAAGGCAGAAAAACATACTTTCGAGTTGACTCCTAAATGTCCTCTGGTGAAAACGAATCGTTATACAGATGCAAATTTCATGATGAAGCACTTTGTGAAAACTTCTCTTCCCTCTGAACACACTCAGAACTACTGTGGAAATTCATTTTTCACTCAGACAATCTTTGGGACAGAAGGCCATCTCTAGTAACATCTGGCCCAATGGCTCTAGGGATGCACATTGTGAACTAAAATAAAAGCTTCAGCCCCCCAGCTGACTGAATGTACCCCATGTTGTCCAAGAGGACCCCAGAAAAACCCTAAAGCTGAGTTTCTGGCCATGAGAAGGACGTGCCTCATCTTGCCCCCTTCCTTCTTGGAGATGTCCTCAGTACAGTAAGATGCTAACTCACGCCCAGGCCCAAGGCCATGTAAGGCAAAGCGAAAACCACACTTGTCCTAAGACTGGTTTCTTTTAACAGATTTCCTGGTCTTCACTTAAAACATTCCAAGTCTTTAGACAAAGCTTCATTTTTTTAACCAATACAAATCAAAGACTTTTTAGACCCACCTAGACCCTGTAATCCCAGCTGTGAGATGCCCTGCCTTTTCAGGGCACAGCAACGCCACCAGCACTGCCTTGTTGTTTCCTTTATGACTTGACATGTAATTCTTGTCTCCCTGTCATGGACACAACCAGACTGTGACCCAGCCACGCAGTCCACATGCTCAGGGCTTCCTGGGCTGGCTCTCTGGGCCATGGTTATAGTACAAACCTCTTCAAATCCCTGTCAGAGCTTGGGCTCTTTTCTGTTGGCAGCATCCCTGACTGTTCTGCCCTTCTGCCTCCAGGTGCTTGGAGGGCTATGTGGTCAGGGCCACCCCAGCCTAAGCCCTGCCCATCTCGCCAGCGCCCTCTGTCTGCACATTAGGCTTACACTTTGGGTAACATTAGGGGAAATGAGTAAGAAAATTTTGAGGAAAAGTATGAGTTTATTCTCTGCTCTGGCACAAACCTGCATGTTCCTGACAGAAGGTGGTGAGAAACACCCCCATTCCCGTTCAGGACCAAGCCAGTGCAGGGCTATAGTGGTACCCGGCTTTGGTTTTCAGGCTGGTGCACGAGAGGTCACTGGGCCAACCCCACATGGGCACACCAGGTTAGCAGGACAGACCCACATGGGCACACCAGGTCAGCAGGACAGCCCCACAAGGGCACACAAAGTCAGCCGGACAGCCACACATGGGCACACCAGGTCAGCGGGACAGCCACACATGGGCATACCAGATCAGCAGGACAGCCCCACACGGGCACACCAGGTCAGTGAGATAGCCCCACATGGGCACACCAGGTCAGCAGGACAGCCCCACAAGGGCACACAAAATCAGCAGGACAGCCACACATGGACACACCAGGTCAGTCGGACAGCCCCACCAGGGCACACAAAGTCAGTGGGACAGCCCACGTGGGCACACCGGGTCAAGGGGACAGCCCCACATGGGCACAGAACGTCAGCGGGACAGCCCCTCATGGGCACACAAGGTCAATGGGACAGCCCCATGCCTCCAGGACTCCAAGTACTTCCTGTTCTAAGTCTGGCCCTTAAGGGCTTAGGGCCCACCTCCAACAGCAGGTGTATGCCCAGATGTCTTTCCTTTTTCCAGATAAAGCAGGTGAGAGATGGGAGCCCTACAAAGCCAGGAGCTGCCTAGGGTGTGGGCTGACAGAGTGGGTCGGCCACCACTGGGGGAGGAACTGACAGCAGGGGTCTGAGGGGGGAGGCAGCAGGGGGTCATGCCCACAGGACTCCAGAAGCTACTGGCAGCTGGGCGGGGAAGTGCCGTCTAATAACGTCTACTCCTGGAGCACACAGTCTGACTGGTCCTGGGACACAGCCTGCACTCGTTGCTCCTCAATTTTCTGCTGAGTTTCTACCTTGAGAAACTGTATGAAAACCCCTGGATTGCCGGTGCCTTCGAGGACAATGTGGCTCCAGAATCAGCATCTCCCTTAAGGGCTTGAGGACCAGTGGGGGTGGGTGGGGAGCAAGGCAGTGCTGGTGGCTGGTGGCAGTTGTGGGCACACGTGGGATGCAGCCACAGAGTGATGAGGCCGTTTCGGTCAGCAAGCGAAATAAGCATTTGTGAATTTTTGTCATCTTAGGTGATCTGCTGTGGTCCTGGCATCTTACCTGCTTGGTCTTTGAATATCCTGGATATGACGACGGGTACGCTGTGCTCAGCACCCCCCTGGAAGACACAGACCAGGAAGATTCCCTTACCACAGCTCCCCCAGAAGCTCTGTGGCACGAAGCAAGAAGTGAGAAGGGCGTGTTCCTACCTTTATACTCAGGCCCAAACCGCCGACTGGCTGTCTGCGAAGTACAACAGTTCTGTGCTTTAAAAAATTTTAGAAAACATATCAAGTTTAGGTTAAAACACACTATCAGACTGTGAATGCAAAACAACTTCTTAACTTAAAGAATTGTTAAATTATGTTCCCTGCACCGTGTAAATGCTGCAGGGACAGGAGTTTCAGACCTGGGACCTGTGTTGCTGCACATGTGGTCACAGAGACAGGATGGCAGCAGGCCTGGTCCCTCCGAGTCCCACACCCTTGAGGAGCAGAGCCCCGAGGGGTAGAGGCTGTCTCACGGTGTGCGCAGACAAGCCACCCCAAGCAACCTTTCTCCTCCCACTAACCCAAGACCCAGCACCCTCTTCACCACATCACTGCGAGGTTAGTCACACTTAGAACAACTTTCCAGTGATTGGTATTAATTCAGGAATTACTGATTTTCCATGGCCCCTGGCTACAGTTCCCTGGTATGCCTAAATGCAGGTTATGATAAAAGCTAAATGTATATTATACCCTTAGGTGGCTACTGAAATGGTAAAATCTCCAAATCCCTGTTGTATTGATTGGCACACATGTGCTGAGACCTCTTCTGACTAAAGGGATCATTGCCAACTGCAGGCAGGTGTGGGTGACAGGTGCCCATGATGAGCACCAGGGAGGAAGCTGAGAGTGGGGGGGGGAAGGGTGCGTTCAGCTCAGATGGACACCAGGAAAACGACAATGCCAGTATCTGATTTTTAAATGCGAGACAAGCACTTTTAGACCAACAGGGCTCTAAGAAGTCCTATGTTAGCAAAGCAAGAACAGAGGCATGAGACCAAAGGCAGGACACAACTGGTGTAGCAGATGGCTGGAGCCTCGAGGCTCCTGCCCCAGGTGGGGGCTGGCTTTGGCCTCCGTACAGGTGCAGAAGTGGGAGCTGAGCAGAAAATTGCCTTGGTGTTTGCACATGTCTCACAACCTGTAAAACCCACTTGTAGCTTTTTCTTAGTACAAATATAAACACAAAGACACTAAAGTCTAGAGCAAATATACCTGCAGTTAAAGTCTGTACACAGAAACACCCCCAATAACACTTTAACGGGAAATTCTACTACATTGAGTTTTTTTTTTTTCAAAAGAAGATCATCATAAAATATTCACCAGACCTATTCCTTCAAGAGTTTTCCCTGTACTTTCTTCTAGTATTTTGATAGTTTCATGTCTTAAGTTCAAATCTTTAATCCAGTGAGAGTCTATCTTAGTTAATGGTGAGAGGTGTGGGTCCAGTTTCAGTCTTCTACAGGTCGCCAGCCAGTTCACCCAGCACTATTTGTTAAATAGGGAATCTTTTCCTCACTGAATGTTTTTAATTGTCTTGTCAAAGATCAAATAACAGTAAGTAGAGAATATTTTGTGAGAAGGACCCCCCGGGCAATTGAAGAAGCATCAAAAATACACTACTGGGACCTGATCAAACTAAAAAGCTTCTGCACAGCCAAGAACACAGTAAGTAAAGCAAGCAGACAGCCCTCAGAGAAAACATTTGCAGGTTATGTCTCTTACAAAGGTTTAATATCCAGAATACACAGAGAACTCAAACGTATTAGCAAGAAAAGAACAAGTGATCCCATCTCAGTGCGGGCAAGGGACTTGAAGAGAAACTTCTCTGAAGAAGACAGGCACATGGCCTACAGACATATGAAAAAATGCTCATCATAATTAATCATCAGAGAAATGCAAATCAAAGCTACTTAGAGATATCATCTAACTCCAGTAAGATTAGCCCAAATCACAAAATCCCAAAACCAGAGATGCTGGCATGAGTGTGGAGAAAAGGGAACACTATTACATTGCTGGTAGGAATGCAAACTAATATGGTCCTTTTGGGAAGATATCTGGAGAATACTTAGAAACCAAAAAATAAAACTGCCATTCGATCCTATAATTCCTCTACTAGGTATATATCCAGAAGACCAAAAATCACATTATAACAAAGATATTTGTATCAGAATGTTTATTGCAGCCCAATTCATAATTGCTAAGTCATGGAAGAAGCCCAAGTGCCCAT
>CAUYRH010169726.1:0-21101 GCA_963574655.1 Perodicticus potto | reverse complement strand
ACATGTGGCTTTAGTAAGGTGGTGAACCACTGCTCTAAACTGTCCAGAGAGTTTCTCAGCTATATAATGAAGAATATATTCCAGCTCCATCCATGTAAACACAAAAGAGGTAAAGTCTCCATATTTCTTTAAGGCTGCATGAGAATCAAAATGAAAAGTTTGCTTTTCAGAAAATGATGATTTCTTAAAATAGTGGAATTTTTAAAATAATACAGACTTTAAGGAGGTTAAACAGTGGTAGATATACAACCATGGTATTATATATTAAACCCAAGGAAAGAAAGATTGTGTTGTAAGGTGTATGTATACCAATGTCTCCAGACATGCACGTGGGAATAGGTTTTACGAAGTCAGCCTACAAGGAGAATCCCTGGAGGAAGAGATGCCATATAGAGAATGAGAGGGGGAAACAAAAAGAGAGAGAAAAGAGAGTTCATGTAAGTTACTTACTTTTGACATATTAGCAGTGATCAACAGAAACACTTGACTAAGGCCAGGTAGTCAGGAAGGGCTGGGGTTGAGGCTTAACTCTAAAATACGAGGGTCCAGAGGCTAAATGTTTACCCTCTAAACCAGCGGATCTCAACCTGTGTGTCACAACCCCTTTTTAACAATGAAATTACATGTGGCTTTAGTAAGGTGGTGAACCACTGCTCTAAACTGTCCAGAGAGTTTCTCAGCTATATAATGAAGAATATATAATTCTTATTATATAGCTATATAATGAAGCTATATAATAACTACATGTATCTCACCAAGCTGTAATGAAGATTTAATATGTTGTTATATTTCAAGTGATTAGAATAGAGCTGGGTACATAACAATAATTATACATCTAATTTTTGTTTTTGTTTTCATTATTATTATTAACCAATATAAGCAAACATCATATATGATTGCATTTTAAGAATTCTTCTCTAGATATTTTAAAGTTCTAGGACAGAAACAGGATGTTTTGAAATTTTACAAAGCCATTAAATGAACAAAACGAAACTAATTCATTACCTTAACAAGAAAGGATTTGTTAATTGTAAGCAACACACTTTGCCATGGAAGAATATAACCATTATGTGAAATATATATTTTGATGTTACTATGTTTTTTGTTTATTTTTGAGACAGAGCCTTGAGCTGTCATCCTGGTAGTGGCGTGGCATCACCGCTCACAGCAACCTCTAACTCCTGGGCTTAACCGATTCTCTTGCCTCCCAAGTAGCTGGGACCACAGGTGCCTGCCACAACACCGGCTATTTTTTGGTTGCAGCTGTCATTTTTGTTTGGCGGGCCCCGGCTGGATTCAAACCTTTCAGCTAGAGTGTACATGGCTGGCGCCTTAGCCTCTTGAGCCACAGGCGCTGAGCCAATGTTACTATGTTTTATGCAAA
This sequence comes from Perodicticus potto, assembly GCA_963574655.1. Lineage (NCBI taxonomy): Eukaryota > Metazoa > Chordata > Mammalia > Primates > Lorisidae > Perodicticus > Perodicticus potto. Next base: position 19,717 of record CAUYRH010169726.1, on the reverse strand, counting down.
AGATTTTAAAAAGAATATTTTGAGATCAGAGGATAAACCAGTAAAAAATGAAAGGTAATGCTGTAATATACGCTACTTACTTTCTTTTATAAAATCAAAAAAGATCATGATTTTAAAATTTGGTTTTCTCTAAATGAAATTAAATTAGGTATAACTGCTTTTTGAATTAAGTTTAAATTTTCTGTCACAAATATAGGAATATTCCTCCTTCATATTTGCTTTTGTTGGAGAAATCTTATACCTTTTTTAGAAATCGTCTTTTCTCTTAGAGATATATCAATCACATCCATTTGGTAATAACCCAATGAAAAGCTCCCTCTTATTGAATCTATTAATCAACTTTACTCCAAAAATATTTAAAATAGTTTTAAAAGATACATATAACGTAACAAAAAAAATTTAAAGAAAAATTTATCCGGGTGAAGGAGAACTAGGAAATCACCAGGAAAGAAATTAATAAAACAAAATTAAACACCCTGAAAACCTATTCAGTTGGAAAACATTAGACATACCAGGATTGGCTGAGAAGGGGAGACAGAGGTGGTCTCTCCCAGGGGTGGGAAACCTTTTCATGTTGGAAAACACATTAATTTAGTTATAATCAAATAAGGCTGCATTCAAGAAACTTCTATTTGACATGCTTTCAATTGTACTATTACTTAATAAAATCTATTTTCAGAAATTTCAGTTTCAATAATTTTAAAATTCCAGTTTAATGTGGCAGTACATGGGATTATATTACATAGTTTGCTTTTCTAAGATCAAAGTTCAAGTTTTAGTTGTGTCCCTCACCCTGGAAGTGTTACACATGCAGGGTATGCATTGGGTGGGAACTTACCTCAACTCTTTCTAATTTTAAAGTTAAATAACCCTTTAATGACTTGGTTGTGTCTACTTTTTGTTGGAAAGCATTTGAATATTTGGTTAAAGCACGGAGGTCTGCAGATTTAACTGGTCCTCTACCTGGGTATCAGTCCTTTATGGCCTTAAGAGTGTCCTGATTCAGTTCAGGTGGGAGAAGGTATATTTAGAGCAGTCAGTGGTTGAAAAGCAAGAAAGCATTTTGGGGGACATGTTGCCAAAAGTGTGGGTGTTCTACTGCATTTTTCTCATTTCAGTTAGCTCTTTCTTAGCATTAAACAATGACTTTATAATATCACCCACTGAGAGCTCAATCAATTCCTTCTGTAGTTCTTTAGTTGCCTTAGTGATATCAACAAGCTGAGTCTGAAATGCTAATCTGAGTGTGATGCTATGATTCTCAAAGGCAGTGAAGCCTTCACTGTATTCTTTCACTCACAGGTCTGTACGAGCTGGGTATTCTCAAGTAAATTGCTTATATCATTCTATTCATCAAGGAGCTATGCTAACAAGGACAATGTTCATCTGCAATTTCCCTTTGAAGAAGAAGTGTTTTGGAAAAGATAGCTCTTTTGAAAAAATGCTTGGGTTTTTTGCCACGTATCAAATATAGATTTGGTTTTACCTTGCAAAGAAATCTTCAAGTCATTTTAATTTGACATAATATCATACAGAAATACTACATTCCTATAGAAATCTTTCAATAATTCACATTGTTAATTCTGTTATTCATAAAATTTAACTATCTGTTCTCACAAAGATAAAATTTTGGCTAACACCTGTCACTGCCACAGCTAATGTACTTTAGAATGATATGGCAAATCCACACTGAATGCCTGGTTGTTCATCTTTAGAATCTTACTGAACTTTAGAATGTTGCTGAACTGAAATACAACATGCCGTGTTGTGTTTGCATGAATACAGTCAGTTAACATTGAAAGTCCCACTTAAAATAGTAGCTCAACTGATGCAAGATACAATGGAAAGAAATGAGAGCCTCTGGACCTGTTAATATTTTTTTAATCTGTGCAATAAACCCTTCACAATTTCCTGTCATGGAAGGTGCACTCTCTGTACATACACTAGCTAAATTTTCCAAATTCAGTCCAACTTCATGACATTTACCTTGAAAATTGTTGAAGATATCTGTTTCTTGTGTTCTGTTCACACAAGTGCCCAACATGAGTAACTCTTGGTAGCCAAGAAAACCTTCTGTTATGATCCCAATGAAATATAAAAACTGCACCAAATCCGCAGTATCAGTTGATTTATCCAAAGCGATTGAATAATATATATTTCCTTTTAAAAGCTTGCGTGAAGTTGTTCTGCTAAGTTGAAGGTTAAGTCATGCTGCCGATTAGTTACGGTTCTGCATGAAAGAAGCAATTATTTGTTCTTTGATATATTATCAGGCTATAAGCTTACACCATTGACAATGCATCCTTTCAGTATGTCTATGTCACTGAATGGCGTTTCTCTTTTTCTGAGTAGATAAGCTACTTTTTAAGTTGCTCCAGTGATGTTATTTTTGGGTTTTATTGTGGCCTGAATGAATTGTCTTTGCTTTCGCTTTTCATCTTTTAATTTCTGCCATAGAAACTTTTGCCCTTCTTCTGATTGGAAATATTTGTGGCCCTTATGAATGTTATGCTGCTGATGAGCATTGAGTTTCTTTAATGTTAGTATTGCAGCATCACAAGGCAAGCAAATAGTCTTGTCGTTAGCAGAAACAATAATTTTGCAATTCCTAATACTCACTAAAAAATTCTTCCTTTAGCATTCTCTTGATTTTGTCTGACATGGGGGCTGTTAAGCAGACAGAATTAAAAAGTATTATGGAGCTGTGAATCTATTCACAAATTCCACTTCAACAGAAGCACAAGTGCACCATTGTCCAGGCTGGTAACGGACTTGACCCCCATAAACTCTTGCCAACCAGGCTCACGAGGTAGTGCTGTCAGTCAGGCGTGGAAGGTTGGCACTAAGTCATGAGCATAGCAGCCGTCAGTTCAGTCCTTATGGCTTACTAATGTCCTAATCGTGCTGGTCAATCTGAGCGATCATTTCATTGCAATTTATTTTGGAATATATTTGAAATATATTTCTTTGGTATCTAAAAAATGTTAATTTTTAAAATAAAATAAAAATGTAAAAGAGAAACAAAGCTGTATTAATACAAATGAAGAATTTGTTCTATAATATTTGGAATTGGTCAAAAGACTGCACATAAGGACCTAGAAGGCTCCATGTGGACTAAGCCACAGGTTTCTCGTCTATAACATGTTGACACTCTGAGTGACACTTTATAGCATAATTATATAATTAACATTGTGCAGTTAAAACACATAAATTTTACATAAAATAATTGAGGATATTGAAGATTATGGCATTAGAAAGTGCTTTGGATGAAACAAAAACTGAAGATTAAAATAATTGTGAAAGATCAATCATGGATACATAGGAGCAAAATGAGTTATTCTGTTTATCTTACACATGCTTGAAATATTCCATAATCAAATGTTACTACAAACAAGTGGCCAACAACTTAATTTCAAACTTTCTAGTAAAATTCTATGTTATTTACAATTTTGTTGGAATATACCAGAAAACCAGGAGAAACACATTTTCTTTAACCTACTGATGTTTTAAAGGTATTGTTCCCCTGAAAACTCATAGAGATGGACATTGTATGATGCATTCGACAATATTTTCAGTAAATAAAGAGTACATTTTTAATAGATGAATCTTCTTCTTTTCTAGCGAAACTGATAGCATAAATATGATGGAGCCAAGAGGTTGTGAAGGAGGAAGAACTATTAAAGAGTATTGAAAAATATCTCTCTTCAATTGCTCAGCTTGAGAAAGCCTCCACATTTTGCAATAAAACATTAATTGGTAAACTTCCATACCATATTAAAAATAACAAAAGATTTCAGTACCCTTCTACTTTGTTACAGTAAAATCGAACACTGACTTAGAGATACAAGCAGTTTGGACATTTGAATTGGCCAGGCAAGCTTGTCTGCGTCTGCTTTGCTTCACAATTAACATAAGGGAAAGGCAAGCATGACAATCTTAAGGTGGAAAATTAAGTCGATTAACCAAATCACACACCACCACACCACCAGAGAAAGGTGGCTTTAAATTTGCATACAAAAAGAGAAAAAAAGAAAAAGAAATGAATCTATCTGACTGTAGACCAGACCATAGGATAATGTTAGCTAAAAGACACCACAAATCTAGGGGTGATACTAAAACTTTTCTTAATTTGGTAATATTCTCATCACAATTATTTCAGAAGCATTCATCCACGTACACTTCCAAAACTCAAAAACTTGATCAAGTTGCTGAGGCACACAGTGATGAGTGGATTGTGGCAGTGGGTGCTTCAATACTATCTGACTGTAATTGTTCTACCTAGTGTAAGAGATTTATTTTAACTCTTCCAACCTACCTGTCAACTTACCCAGGTGTGAAGAAATTGTAATTATCTATTAGAAAGATCTAAGATTAAATACCTTTGATATTTTCAGAAACAAAGACCCTCCCCATCACATACTCTAAGTTTTGAAAATCTTATGCTCACCAGTCTGCTGATGCATGCTCTGTCTTAAACTGACTTAAACACTATCATCTTTAATTCTTTTTTACTCTTTTTTTTCGCACCTAGAAACCGATGGCATGAAGATTAGGAAAACTCATTTTTACAATTTAAAAAAAATTAGCTTTAGTCTATTAATTCTCCTGAGTTTTCCTTTAGGAATAATTCATTAAACTTCATTCTCAGTCTGGTGATCTTTTGTTCTATTATGTTTATTCATTAGCAGAGCTTTCCTTATTTCATTGTTCATGGGTGAAATTATATTTTGAAATAACTTTAGGCAATTGTACCTCCCAACATTGTTACTTCTATATTAAAGCATTAGATAATTAGTTTTAAAAGATACCTTTATATCTTTTAAAAATATAAAGGGAAAGGGAATCAGCTTTGAAATTCAGATTTACAGTAAAATTGATTAAATCAGAAAGTGATGGGAGATTATGTATAACAGCTTTATCCTCCTCTGACCCTCAAAAGTTCTAAATTAAACATAGCCATCTGCTCTCTGTACAGAGAGCTATTGATAGGGCCTCAGTTATCAATTTTGCATAGGATGATTCCAGGGAATCCACCCCTGAGATTCAAAGCTCAAGACCTAGTTCATTTCCAAAATTGTCCCCGTTATTCAGAAACTATATCTTTTGTCAGACCCATAACGACTCAAAGTTTGTTTCTTACAATATTCCCTCATTGATAATGTTTTGGTCTACAGTGGAAAACATCAATATATTAAATCCTAAAATTTCGCACAAGATTTAGAATGGTGGAAAACCCATAGCACCATTGAGAAGCATAACAAACTCTGACTATAGACCTGGCTTGTGCCAACACAGTATTCAACATTCCTATATTGTGGCTACTCGGTATTATTTGTCACTAACAGCACCTTATTTAGCTTGATTCTTAACATAAGATTTGTCCTGCTCCACAAATCAGCTTTCTTTCCCCCAATAAATACATAATTGTGTCCAGTGTTTATTTTTTATTTTATTTTATTGTTTTGGCAGTTTTGGCCAGGGCTGGGTTTGAACCCACCACCTCCGGCCTATGGGACCAGCGCCCTACTCCTTTAAGCCACAAGGTGCCACCCTGTGTCTAGTGTTTAAATATGCCTTCACCCTTACCTACCAATCCCCATCCTTCCCTTGTTTACAATTTCTATTATTGATGTTTATTTCGTTACAAGATTTGGAAGACTTCATTAAAACAACTCTATTATCACTGAGTTGCAATATACAAAACTAGTACAGTATCACCATAGGAAGAGTTAATCAGTGTGGTTATTGTCTTTTGGTACAATGTGGAGTACAGGCAATTTATCAGAAGAGATGAGACAGAGGTTCTGCAATTTATCGGTGCCTTGAGAATAAGAATTTGTTAGAGTCAAGTCCTGTGGGTAACCAAGGTGACTCTTACCACCCAAATGGAAGTGGAAAAATAGGAGAGGTAGTTCCACTAAGGGAAAGAAAGAGCATCAGAAACACATTACCCCTTTGGTCCCTCAGGACTCCTTCATGACCACATGAAAACGAAAGCACCAATGTATGATCTTTGATTTTTCCTGGCCTACCAGAGAATTATTTCTAGATTTCTCAGAAAGCAAATTCACTGGTTTATGGATTATCCAATCTCTTTTTTTTTTTCTTTACTCTCTTGCCCTTTTCATTTGTTATTTCTCTTTGAGTTATTAAGAAAGGATGAGGAGGGGGAATTAAAAAGTTCCCTCATAAAGGTCTAGAAAAGATTGACTAATTAATTATGAGTCTTTTCTGTTATATCTAATTGAATGTAAATAAAGTGTAATTATAATAATTTAATATAAACAGTGGAAGAAAATATCTTAAGGCAGCCTTATCATTCACCCAACATTAATGTTCTCTCTCCAATCTTCAAATACTTTGGTATTATATATTATGAAAAGTAGTATCTTCATCACAATAATAATCAGTGAAAAGCAGTATATTCATCACATAAGGATAACAATATTCGTAATAACATAATATAATTGCTTTTTACCAAGTAATAACTTGTATAAGGCACTGCTTTGAGCAATGAACATAATCGTTATGAGGTGGATACTATTAACTATTTCCCTTTACACATCTCAATTTAGTGAATATTTTCATGAGTATTTCATTTGTGCAAAATAACAGTATGCAAAATAACAATGGAGAATTTTATCTTTCATATAAAAATAGCAACACACCTAGAATAACTTGTATACTGGTTGTCATTCTCATGAAATTGTACAGTATTCCTTCTAATGCTATCACTTTCCAGTAATTTTTTGAGCTCACTATCATTTCCCCCAAGTGTCTGCTTCCCCTGGTAATCATCCCAGTTTCTTCTGCCTCTGATATCATGCTACACTAAGGCATCTTCTTCAGGATTTCAATATCTCATTTGCAGTGAGCTTCTCAGAGCTGGACTCAACACAACAAAACTAATCATATATACCTGTATTTAATTTTCACTGTGCAGTTGGAAACTGGTTGTTCTGTAGTGAGCAAGGTATCCAAACCTATCTGGAAAGCTGAGAAGTTGGAGAAAGAAGCTGATAAATCCCATTCCTGGAAAGAAACATTTGATAGAGACTTTGGAAAAGCAGCCCTGTCTTAGGCAGCCAGGAGAGAGTAGATCCCCACACTCACTGTCCGGAAAGTAGTCTTTATATAGTAATCTGTTTTGGTATAAATCTGTGAAGCTGGTTATGTCTAGAACCCTTGTGACTACTGGGGAAGTTACATAAGCATCTTTCTGAGGGGATATCGATGCTACAGTCATCGTTTCTTGACCTTGCTGTGGGAAAATGTTGGCACGCACAAGTCAAACCTTGGCCTTTATGGCAGTTTCTCCTCCTGAGGGCTTTACTCCTGCTATTCAGCAGGCTGTTTTCCCACCCTGGCTTTCCTACAATTGAACTGAGTTCCATACACAGTGATCAGGTCCTGTTTGAGGTTTGGCAGCAAGTTCTATGACCTGAAAAACTTTAGTTGAGTTATAAGCACTTTAACTAACAAGGAACAGTTCCTGGTTATGCATCTAGTTAGAAAGATTAATATCCAATAAGCAGTATAAAGTACCAAAAGATATATCTACTAAGAGATATGAGATACCTTAATAAGGTTATACTCATAAGAGATATTAATATAAGCTTCTTTGTACTAATTTTTCAATCTATATGAATCTAAATTTATATCAAAATTTAAAGCTAAAGGGAAAAGATAATTCCCTAGTGATCACACGGTTATGAGCAAATATTCTCTTGTAAACTACCATGGGAGTCCTGTGTTATAATAGGTAGAGCTAAATTTGGAAGTCAGCATCTGAAGCCTTAAAAACACGTCCTGTGACCACAAGTTCCACACAGAGAAATTAATTCTAAAATAATTATGTTAAATATGTTAAATATTTATCCATTTATATGTCATTCGAACATTGTTTATAATACCAAATTATTGGAAACCTGTAACATTAGGGAAAAAGGAATACTTAACAACTGTAGAATAATGTATTATTTCTGATAACATTATAAAAAAAATTAATGTGAAATACATTTTATTTAAAATTTTGTAACACATGCTTATTTAAACATTTAACACCTTACTTAAATATTCACATGACAATTTCAGACATTGCTATAATCACTTTAAAAATATTAATATATTTATCTTTCTTCCATAGCAAGATAGGGTGAATAGCATCAAAATAATTATTTTAGAGAGGATAAACTGAGGTAGAGAGATATTAAACAAGTTGTTCCAGGTCTCATGACTTCGGTGGCCAAGATTTGAACCCAAGTTGTCTGGTTCCAGAGCCCATGCTCTTAGCAAAGACGTTTACTTTGCTCACCAGGAATCAATGAGAAGAATAATTTTTCATTATTATGTTATAATTATTTGATCTGGTAAAGAAAACAGGGCTGCAAATATTTTTAAACCAAGTCAACCTTGCCATTTTTACTCTAACAACTACTGTGTAATAAAACTGCTCTCCCTACCACTGTCTGAAGACTTTACAAAAGGTAGAAGGGTTGAAAATTAAAAAAAAAAAAAAGAAAGAAAGAAAAGGGAAAATTAATTGCTGATATCTTTTGCAATTAAAGTGAAGAATAGTAAACATATGGGAGACATCCTTATTTCTTATGAAACATCTTGTTATAATTCTAGTTATGATTTGCCTATAACAAAAATTAGGGTTGAATGATTAAAGATAAGCTCATAGTTTGAGATCAGCTCAAACTACTATAGGGGGAGCATCCTTAGATTTTTAAATTGAAAAGAGGAAAAGCACAACAGAGAAAATCTGCCCCAGATATAGAAGGAAATATATTTAAATAGTCTTACTAGGCCCTTTGTTCAATTTAAAGAATCAATTCACTAAAACATGCTGTGTGACTCACTGTGTTGTAAATTTAGTTTATCAGCACACTTTAAGGTATTTCAAAGTACCACAGCTGAATGAACAAATAGTTTTGCACAAATTAAGTTGCCTTATGTACGTGTGATGTTTGTAATCCTGTGGATCCCTTTTAGCCTTAAAATTCCACTAATTTCAGAAACCATATATCTCCAATATACTCTCAGTACATACCAGCATCCTATGGACCAACAAAAAAACACCCACATATTCTTTCAAAAACACTTGAAAGAAGCCCTGGTTAAGTTTTTGTATATAGTCTGACATTCCTCAGACCTTACCATTTTTGCCGTCTTGGCTAAGATTACTATTTAATTTTATCCTCAAACTGTAGGATTAATAGCCCCCATCTCTGCAGGAGACCACTGGAGGGTTTATGCCTCACTTATGCTCAGTCTTTGACTGACTTTTTCATCTTTCCTTTTCTACTACTGCTTTATAGATTTCTTTCTTTCCACTTACTTCATGTAACTCTTTATATCATTTGCTGAGGTATCTGTATTACTAATATCGATATGGTTTATAAATTCTTTACTACCTCCTAGTTTCAACACTACTGGTTGGTATATTTAATTTCTATCCCAGTCTTCTCTATTCCAGGGAAGAGAGATACTTAGGATTATCAGGGTTGTAAGACAAGGTGGGAAAAAAATAATTTGCAAGATAAGGCTGAAGCTCCTGACTCACAATTATTAAAAGTTAGGCAGGCCACAGTGGCTCACACCTATAATCCTAATGTTCTGGGATGCTGAGATGGAAGGATTGCTTGAGCTCAGGTGCTTGAGAAAAGCCTCAGCAAGAGGGAGACCCAATCTCTACTAAAATAGAAAAACTAGCCAGGCACTGTGGTGGGCACCTGTAGTCTCAGCTACTTGAAAGGCTGTGCCAAGAGAATCACTTAAGCCAAGGGTTTGAGGTTGTTGTGAGTTATGATCCCAAGCCACTCTACCCAGGTGACAGAGTGAGACAGTGTCATTAAAAAACAGAGAGAGAGAGGGAAAGTTTACCCACAATGTAATAATTTATATGTATGGTTCTAAATGTGGATAAACAACAGAATTACTGGAAAGAGCTTCTTGAAAATATAAATGTCTGGTCTCCATTAAGATACAAGAATCAGAATTTCCTGGGGTAGACTCGGGACTTATTTAGAAGCAAGTCCCAGAGGATTCTGATCTTTGGTCTGAATGTTGAGTTGTGTGCTATCGGCCGTGCATAACTCACAAGAGTTTTGTCTTTCTCCTCGATGTAGTAAAACTCCCTCATAGTATAATAAATGCAGTCCAAAGATTCAATCACTTATTAAGATATTAATGAAATGACTGTCAGAGACGGGCCTCTTGGAATTTTTGAGTTTCATCCAAAATTTATTCTAATCCTGGCTACTCCGTGCCTTCTGGTGTCTTTTGCGTGCCCTGCCATACTGTGCGAAGGAGCCGGGCACGGACTGGCTGGGAGTTCGGAGACAATAGCAGACATTCAGAGCTCTCCAGGGTAGTGGGAGCTCACCAAACAGCCAAGAAGATTTAGGCTGAGGGAATATGAGCTTCCAAGACAGAATTACCTGCCCTTTCCCCAAATGGCCTCATCATCTCCATGCACAGAAAATAAGAGGTTTAGTATTACCCATTTGAGGAAGTGGGCGGGGAGACATTTAAGCACTAATAGCTAAGGAGAGGATAAGAAAACAGTGGCCTTACGGACATACATGGCCTTTCTATGTCCTTACCTGAGAACTTTTAACTGAATCCAAATTTTACAGAACAAATCTTTCTGCTGGTATTAATACAGTTCTGTTCATCTTTTATATTTCATTTTATTTTTTAAAAGGAGTGTATTTAAGATACCAAAGAATAAAATAAGTTTGAACAACATATTCCTGCTAGATTAACCAACACAATTACGTTAGTAAGACATAAAGGCTAAATTGATAGCTGCTGTGCTCATGATTTAGTTCTAAGTTCTCCCTACTGACTGGCACCACTACCACTCAAGCCTGGTTGTTGAGAGTTTATATGTGTTGAGTGTGCTGTCTGTTATCAGCTTTCGACACTGGTGCACTTGTGTTCCTGTTTGAGGAGGAATTTATGAATAGATGCACAGCTCAACTGTATTTTTTAATTCTATCTATTTACTAGCCCATCATGTCAAAGAAGACCAAGAGAACACTGAAGGAAGAAAATAGATTTTTTAATGAGGATTGGGAATTGCAATATTGTCTTGTCTCTGCTAATGATAATATGATTTGCTATCTGATACAGCAATACCCACATTAAAGACATTCTTTGCTCATCACCATTAGAACTCTCATAAGCACTGCAAATATTTTAAATCAGAGGGAGGGGCATGGAAAGTTTGCACAAATTAAAAGATGAAAAGCAAAAACGAAGTTAATTCTTTCGAGCCACAATAAGACCTGGAAATAATACCACCAAACCAACTTATAGAGTAGTTTATACACTTGGAGGGGGGGAAGAAAGTCATTCAGTGATGTAGACATTGTGAAAAATGCACTGTCAAGATTGTAGGATGCTTAGACGCCAATAATGTTTCAAAGAACAACTGCCTCTTTCACGGAGAACCACATCTGATTTGCAGCATGACTTAGCCTTGAACTTAACAGAACAACTTCATGCAATACTTCAAAAGGAAATATATATTATTCAATCACTTTGGACAAATCAATTGATATGATAGATTTTGTACAGTTTTCATATTTCATTGGGATCATAACAGAGGATTTTCTTGGCTACAAAGAGTTATTCACTTTGGGCATTTGTGTGAACAGAACACAGGAAACAGATATCTTCAACAACTTTCAAGGTAAATACCATGAAGTTGGACTGAATTTGGTAAATTTAGGTAGTTTATGTATAGATGGTATCCCTTCCATGGCAGGAAATTGCAAAACATTTGTTGAACAGATAAAAAATATTAACAGATCCAGAGGCTCTCATTTCTTTTCATTGTATTTTGCATCAACACAATATATACTAAAGCTCCCATTTTAAGTGACACTTTTCAATGAATTATGAGTATTGTTAACTATATTCGTGCAAATGAAAAACAGCAGTCAGTTTAGTAACATGCTTAAGTTGGGCTATGAGGTGTTCAGGGTGGATTTTTCATGTCATTCTAAAGTGTGTTGGCTGTGGCAGTGACAGGTGTTAGCCAAAATTTTATCTCTGGTAGAACCAATAGTAAAATTTTATGAAGAACAGAATCAACATTGTGAATTGTTGATAAAAGATTTCTACAAGAATGCAGAATTTCTGTGTAAAATCATTTCAGATCACTATGACTTGAATATTTCTTTGCAAGGTAAAACTACATCTATAAGTAACATGTGCCAAAAAATCTGAGCATTTCAAAGAAATCATTTTTTATTCAAAACTCTTCTTCAAAGGGAAATTTCAGGTGAACATTTTCTCAGTTATCAAAGGTTATTGATAATCAGGTTGATATACGTGAATCGTATGAAGACTACACGGCTGTGACAGACCTATTAGTAGGAGAATATTATGTACAATTATAGGTTCACTAACTTTTAAGAATCGTGGCCTCACACTCAAATTACCATTTCAGACTATTAGTAGATATCACCAAGGTACCTAAAGAACTACAGATGGAATTGATTGAGCTCTCAGTGAACTGCATTGTAAAGTCATTACTCAATACTAAAAAAGGAAATTTTAAAGAAGGAAAAATGCAGTAGAATATCCATGCTTTCAGTCACAGGCGTGAAAAATGTTTTCTTGCTTTTCAACCACTTAATGGCTTTGAATGTCCATTCTCCTACCTAACCCAAATCACAGCTCCCTTAATGTCACCAATGCCTGGTACTCATCTAGAGGATCAGCTGAAACTATGGACCTTCCTGCTGCAATCAAATATTCAAATGCTTTCCAAGAAAAAGCAGATACAATAAAGTCCTTAAAAAATAGTTAATTTTAAAATTAACAAATACTTTTCATTTTTTGAAATTGTTAAGTTCATAGTAGTTATATTTTTACAGAACAAACATACATTTTTAAGTATATCTAATTGAAGTTTCTTGAATGTGGCCTTATTTGATTACAACTAAATTAATGCAACTTTCCAACATGAAAAGAGTCCCATCCCTGAGCTATGGATTAACATATAGGTTAACATTTATATGAAAATTTACATTATTACAGGTGCATTATAGAGAATTTTCCTTGTCTTGAATTCTTTGAATATTATTTTATTCCATATCTACACACGTATACACACACACTCACACATGAATGCATCTAAGATACTTGATAAAACATAAATTCTCTTAAATAATTTCAACATGAATATCATTATTTGCGAGGCAATGGGTTCTACGTGATTCTAAAAATTGATTCATGGACTCCGAAATGACATATTTTTTTAAAAGCTGTCAGAATCATAGAGGTAGAAAGCTCAGGTGTAGTAGCCAGAATCATAGATTTTTTCATTTGTTTTGAGTTTATTAAATAAAAATATATCTATTGTTCCATCCCACACAGATTCGAGCCACTCTTTAGGATGAATGATTAATAAAAGCTTTACCTAAATCCATAAAGAGAAATTGGAATCAAATCCTAATCCAAACATAAACCCTGTTTGCAAATTAGAACTCAAATCCTAATCCTTCTGAGGCTTGTCCATCTCTACTCAAACTGGCAATGTTCTGATTTTAAATCTAGCCTCCCATATCATCTTTTAAAAATGATTGCTATTTCTTTGTATCATTAAATACAGAGGCTTTTAAATGATTTTTTCCCCTAAAATATACTTCTAAGTAGAACTGAATACTCACTCAACTTGCCTAAAAATAGAAAGGAATATGCTTTAAAATAAAACTATTTAACAAAAAGCATTGTTAAAATATTTTTATTTTACTGTGTCTCCATTTTCAGGTTTAATTTTAATAGATGAACTGAAACTGATGTGGACCAAACCATTTATTTCTCTGATCTTCTAACATTTTTGTAATTCCTAAGAATTTGAATCAGATAATATTAGGTTTGACTAATACAGTGGTGACTTAAATAAGAGGAATGTTTATTTTTATTTAGTTTGAAATAATTCCAAGGATAGAAAAGTCTAAATTGTTACAATGATTCTGCAAACCACTCATGAATTCAGAAAACAATCCAGCTCTGTTTTCCTACCATTCCTGTGTGTTGCTCCTGTTCTTGTGCTTTAAATTGCCTACTAGAACTCAAGCCTCCCAAATGCATTCTTAATCAGATGAAGAAATAAATATAGAGGAGAAGAATAAGGTATGGCTTACCCTTACCTTTTAAAGTAAGTGCCTCACAGAATGAACACTTAACTTAATTATTCATTTGTATGACCAAATTGTATGATTATAAGTGATGAAGAAATCTGAAAGTTAGAGAGCCGTGAAGCCATCATTACTATTTTTTAATTAAAGAACAAGGGGACAATATATGTTACAGATAAACTGCATCTTCTGCCACTGAAGTGCAGGACAATGGTGTTTAGGATAAACAGAATCTTGTATGTGTAGTTAAGGTCATCATATTTACTGTGTTTAGAGTACTGATAGCCATTCTCCTGGACAAAGATGGGTCTGTAATAGCCCTTGAGTTCTTTCCTCTCAAAGATGGCAGTGTCTGTTCATCTTTAAATATCCTGGTAAAATTTTACTTCTGGGAGGGAATTCTGGGAAGATGGCAGAGTAGAAAGCATCAAAAGCCTGTCTCTACACCTAGATGAAAAAATGCACTGGCAGACCCTGCCTGATGTAACTATTTTGAAATAGAACTCTGGAGTCTATTGAAGGCTTTCAACTTCCAGTGGACAGTTTAGGAGGTAAAATAGGGTAAATTTCCATCAATTAAAATGCTTAGCCCAATAGAAACTACCCATCCCTCACCCCCAGGCCTGTGGTAGGCAGTAGTGCATGTGGTTTCTGGAGCAACTTGCATATAACTTATGGGAGCCAGGATGGGCAAAAGGATTATGTCCTCCAATTATTGGGCATCTTTATTCAGATTGCTGGCTGGTGCTTTTGATCATGGAGGTAGAGACAAAAAGGCAGACTGCCACTGTTGTTGTACCACCTCTCATTTTTGAGAGCTAGCTGCCCCCATCCCTTACAACTGAAATGACTTCCAGATAATTTAAGAGTCAGGAGGCGGGTCTTCCCTCCTCCTTTACTTTTCTTTTTCCTCTTTTGAAAGTCAGCTACGAAAAGACAGAATATTCAAAAATAGGTGCATATACAGGGAAAATGAGAAAGTCACCACATTTTGCCCAGGGAAAGGCTTAAATAAAACCTTAAGTTTACAATTTAGGCTGAACCTCAGCACAGAGATAACATATAATATTAAAAACAGAAGCAAAACCAAAAAAAAAAAAATACAAGAAACTCTAGAAAGGGGGAGTATTTGATTTCCAAAGTTACCATATTTGATTCAGAAGTTCATTTTTCAACAACAGCAAAAAAATTCAAAAAAAAAAAGAAACAGGAAAGTATGACCCATTCACAGGAAAAAACATAAATCAAGGGAAAGTTTCCTCAAAAAAGACCTGATCACGGATCTACTAGACGAAGACTTCATTCCATATGGAACCATAAAAAACCTTGTAATTCTAAAAACACAAAAACAAATTTGGTGGCGTCACAGACTTCAGGTTATGCTACAAGTCTACAGTGATCAAAACAGCATGGTAAAGACACAAAAGTAGAGTTACAGATCTATGGGACAGAACAGAGAACCTAGAGATGAAACCAGCCACGTAGTGCCTTTTGAGCTCAATTAATCAAATAAAAGCATACACTGGGGAAAATCATATTTATTAAATGGTGTTGGGAGAATTTGTTAGCCAGATGTGGAAGACATAAACTGGACCTGCACCTCTTACCACTTACAAAAATTAACTCACACTGGATAAAAGATTTAAATCTAAGAAACAAAACAATACAAACTTTAGAAGAAAGCGTGGGGGAAACTCTTGATAATATTGGGCTGGGAAAATAATTTTATGAAGAAGACCCCATTGGCAATTGCAGCAACAGAAAAAAGTAAATAAATGGGTAATGATGAAGCTAAAAAAGTTTCTGAATAGCGAAGGACACAACAACTAAAGCAAACAGGCAACCCTCAGAATGGGAGAAGATAATTGTGTGTTACAAATCTGACAAAGGCCTAATAACCAGAATCTGCAGAGAACTCAAATTAGTCAACAAGAAAAAAGTAAACACCCTATTTATCACTGGGCAAGGGACATGAACAGAATCTTTTCTGAAGAAGACAGATAAATGGCCAACAAACACATAAAGAAATGCTCAGGTCTCTGATCATGAGAGAAAGGCAAATCAAAACTACCTGAGATATTACCTAATCCTAATGAGAATGGCCCACATCACAAAATCTCAAAGCTACAGATGCTGGTGCTAATATGGAAAGAGGCAATCACTTTTAACTGTTGATGAGATTGCAAACTAATATAGCCTTCATGGAAAGAAGTATGAAGAATCCTCAAAAAGCAAAAAGTAAATCTTCCATTTGATCCCATAATCCCATTACTAGGTATCTACTTAGAAGCAAAAAATCATATACACTTAGAATGTTCATTGGAGCTCAGTTCACAATTGCCAAGATGTGGAATCCATCCAAGTGCCCATCAACTCATAAATGGATTAAAAAACAGCAGTCTATGTATACCATGGAATACTATGCATCCATAAAATGATGGAGACTTTACAGGCTTTGCATTAATCTGGATGGAGATGAAGAACATTCTTCTCAGTAAAATACAAAAATAGAAAAACAAGTATCCAATGTACACAATATGAAACCAGTAGATAAACAACTACATGCCCATGTAAGAGAAAAATACAATTAAATTCAAGTAGTGGAGAGGGGGAAAAGGAAAGGGGAGAAAGAAGGAGGGAGGGGGATTGTTAAGCTCTCACCTAATGTGCACAATATAAGGGTATACAGCACATCCTCTGGGAGAAATTCTTAACTACAACTTGAACTACACCTAACAAACACAAACAATGTTATCTAATTATTTGGACCCTCATATTATTCTGAGTTCTAAATTAAAAACAAAAAACAACTCTCTTAAATATGCTTAAAGACTTACAGAAGGGAGTCTTTAACATTATAACATATAACTTACATTATATATATCATATATAAGAACAAAATAAAATTATCAATAGAGAAATAAAAACCTGAAAAGAAACAAAAAGCAATTCTGATCCTGAAAGGTATAATAATTAAAAATTCACAAGAGAAACGCAAAGGCAGATTTGAGCAGACAGAAGAAAGAATTGCAAAATCAAAAAATAGGACAATGAAAATTATTGAATCTAAGGAACAGAAAGAAAAATACTGAAAAAAAGTGAATAGAACCTAAGAGATTTATGAGGCACCATCCAGTAGACCAACGTGTACATTGTGGGGATCCCAGAAGATAAACGGAGAGAAAAGGGGAACAGAGACTCTAAGAAGTAATAATGGCTGAAATTTCCTGAATTTAAATAAAGACATGAATGTAAACATCCAACATGCTCTACAGACTCCAAGTCAAAAGAATTCCAAAAGATTCACAATGAGATACATTATAATCAGACTTTTGGAAGCCAAGGACAAAGAGAGAATCTTGATGGCAGCAACACAGAAATGATTCATTATATGTAAGGGAACCTCAATAAAAAGCATCAACATCCTGCTAGGATAGTTCTTTCCAATAACGTGCAAACTGGATATCTGCATGCAAAATAATAAATTCAGATGGTTACCTAATATATATATATATATATAAAAATTAACTCAAAATGGACCAAAAAACTAAATGTAAGATTTAAAACTACAGAATTCTTAGAAGATAACAGGACAAAAGCCATAGAATTGAATTTGGCAATTCATTCTTTAAAATGACATCACAGGCATAGGTAATGAAATAAAAATTAAGAAAGTGGACTTCATGAAAATTTAAAAAACAAATATCAGCAGAATAAAAAAAGCAACCCATGGAATGGGAGAAAATATTTGAAAATTGTATCTCTGAACATCAATGTCCACAGAGAACTCCTAAAACTTACAAGAAAAAAAAATCTGACTCAAAACTGGGCAAAAGACTTGAGAAGACATTTCTGTAAAGAAGATGTACAACTTGCCAATAATCACACGAAAGGATGCTCAGCATCACGGAGTATTAGGGAAATGCAAATCAAAACTTAAATGAGGTATCTCCACACATCGGTATGTCTACCACACAAAAACAGAAAATAAAAAGTGCTGGCAATGTGGGCGTGTCCTGCTATTCTTCCACAGAAGAGGGAACCTTTTTATTTTTTATTTTTTATTTTTTTAATTTTTTTTTGTGGAGACAGAGTCTCACTTTATCACCCTCGGTAGAGTGCCGTGGCATCACACAAATCACAGCAACCTCCAACTCCTGGGCTTAGGCGATTCTCTTGCCTCAGCCTCCCAAGTAACTGGGACTACAGGTGCCCGCCACGATGCTCGGCTATTTTTCTGTTTTTGCAGTGGAGTTCGGCCGAGGCTGGGTTTGAACCCACCACCTTCGGTATATGGGGCCGGCGCCCTACTCAATGAGCCACAGGTGCCGCCCAGAAGAGGGAACCTTATTGCACTATTGATGGGAAAGGAAAATGGTCAACTGCTGTGGAAAACAGTATGACAGTGACTTAGAATATTAAGGTACAACTACCATACAATTCAGCAATTCTACTTTTGGAAGGAATTTCTAAGAATTGAAAACAGAGTCTCAAAAGATATTGTACAATCATGCTTATGGCAGAATTATTAACAAAAGCTGAAATATGGAAGCAACCCAAGAGTTCATTGGTGCATAACTTAATAATCGAAATAGGAACATACAGGCAATGAAACATTATTTACCCTTAAAAGAAATGGAATTTTTGATATACGCTGTAAGATAGGTGAACATTGAGGACATTATGCTAAGTGAAATAAGCCGGTCATGTAAGACAAATAATGTATGATTTCATTTAATGGAGATAATCAAGTAATCAAAATCGTAGACGCAGAAAGTAGAAGTATGGATTCTAGGGACTCCAGGAAGGAGAGTATATAGATTTATTGTGTCATGTTATAGAGTTTCAGTTTTTCAACATGAAGGAGTTCTCAAGGTGGATGGTGATGACAGTTTTCTAACATTACAAATGTACTTAACATGGCTGAACTTAAAAATGGTGAAGATGGTAAATTTTAAGTTGTGTCTATTTTACCTGATAGTGAGTGTTATTTCTTCAGACAGCCTTCTTTTAGCCCCAAGCTCCATTCTGGCAGAGTGACCCACTGTTTCCTCTGTACTCCTTCTAGTAGATTTTGTGGCTGTTGAATGTTAAATGAGATGACACTGTGATTTCAAGTTGCTGCTCGAAACAGAAGTCACGGTGGTTATAGTTTTTCAGCTCTTCTGAGATTCTTAAGAGGACATCCTGTGAAGTTGGATTCCTGCCTCTGCTTAGTCGAAATGTCTGCCTTTTGTTCTCAATTGGACGATGTACCCAACTGCAAGCTATAAATAACCAGCCAGGCTGGAAAAGCTTTTGTCTAAGTCAGTTGTCAGTGTTGAATATATATATATAGTTTTTATGATGTTTTTATTTTTATTTTTATTTATTTTTATGTTTTTTATTTTTTTATTGTCTTTATTATTAAATCGTAGCTGTGTACAATAGTGCAATCAAGGGGTACAATGTGCTGGTTTCATATACAATCTGAACTATTTTCATCAAACTGATTAACATAGCCTTCCTGGCATTTTCTCAGTTATTATATGAAGACATTTGTATTCTGCATTTAG